>CABFOS010140304.1:0-17616 GCA_900660315.1 Diretmoides pauciradiatus
CACTGGACTCCCCCTCTTTGGTGTGTATGTGTGTGTGTGTGTGTGTGTGTGTGTGTGGAATGTGTGTATCTGTGTCTGCATGAACGGTAGGATAAATCCTGCTTCTCCACCATTCTCTCTCTCTCTCTCTCTCTCTCACTCTATCTCTGCCACTCACACACAGGTTGGGTGCTGCTCATTGCCAACCCTCGCTCCCACACACACACACGCGCACACACACATACAGTACACAACAGAGAATTGTAGTTGGTCCACTTTTCTGGTGCTGTGGAACTTGACGTTTGCCTTCATGGAGGACTACCACAAACCTGATCAGCAGACAGTGCAGGCGCTGAGGAATATCGCCAACCGCCTCAGAATCAACTGCATCAAGGCAACTACTGCTGCAGGCAGTGGGTAAGTCTCCTCTACATGAACCTCTAACACTGGGAATGCACTCTGCACACACACACACACACACACACACACACACACACAGATGGAAGCAAGTGAAAAGCAAAGGGAACATCATGTCCTGCCTTTGTTCTCATGAGCTGTGAATAACTGGAACAGAATTATTAATTGTCCTTTAACTTGAGTAGATGAACAAAATCAAATTTGTATTATAGTTTTATATCACAGCATATACAAGTTACATTAACTAGAATGTATCCTGGTTTTTAATTTCCTCTTTTTTGTGAAATTTTATGAAATACACTTGGAATATGGTATCACCTGCCCCAACACCGGAGATATTTTAGGCATAGTGAATAATAAAATGTTTTTAGAGAATTGAATCTTCAAATTAAGTATTGTTGACAAAAAAAAATCTCATATTGCCTCCAGTGTATTTAGATGTTACTTTAAATTGACTTTATTTTGTTTGATGGATAAATATTGTATTTGATTTCCTTTTGAGGAAATGTAATATGCCTTTGTGCAGTAGCGCAGCACAATAGATGAACTAGATGTGCCCTGTTGGATAGATGGTACGTTGTACACGGATGTGCATATTGCATACTCGCTGCTTCGTTGTGAAAATATTTTTTATGTTTCACTTTTATGTTTCAACTAACATAAAAGTGATTCTGTAATAGATTCACATGGATATATTACATTTGTGGAAAGCAGGTGTGGTATCACAAAAAAAAGAGATCTTCAGAGATCTTTGTGGGTACAATGGTGATTTTTCAGAACCCGCACTATTTGAACAGCTACACGACAGACTCAATTTTTTTGACAACCATGATTGTTTCTATATTGGATCCTAATTGCCCATCACACAATTGTTGGGGTCTCAAACAGTTACTGATAGGGACAAAGGGATACACTGAAAGGCGTTTGACCACTAAAACTGATTGTTAGTTAATCTAAAATTATTACAGCCTTAATGAAAAATAATTAAAAAATGTATATACTCTATTTACACTATTTTATGTGGACTTTCTAATTTCTCCAAAGGTTCATGTAAATGTGAAATTACTTAAATATCTAAATATCTGCAAAAGGTCAATGACCAGTGACATCAATGCACCAATATACTGTGTCTGTCATTCCATGATGGTTCCAAAAAATTAAATGGCTCCTCAGTTGTTCTATGGCTCTAAATGGTTTTATATAATAGCTCCATAGAATGATGATTTCTACAAGCACAAATCCGCTTTCCTCTTATGTAATGGTTTCATTTAGAGGCATTTCGTTAAGAACTTGAAACTCCACAGTGGTTGGTTGGCTTAGGTCGCTGATCGTCTGGTATCGCGAGACTAGATCAGATAGTGTTTCCATGCAGTTCTTTAGTCTATTAGTGATTCTATACGACAATTTAAATATATGGTTCTTACGTGTGAGTACATGTAGAACTATTGCTTGTCTTATGTGTAACTGATTTTTGCAGTGGTCCTTGAAGAGTTTTTACCTCTACAATAGTCAATGGTCTGAGTGACTGCTTTTGGAACTGGTTTGGACAACACAGGCTGGACTCCTATCTTAACTTATGCTTAGGTCTCCACTGTATTGTATGAATATCAGTTAAATGTTTTTCAATAAATATAAACAACAAACCATTTGGTTCAAAGGTGATGCTTTGTTGTACTGTTTGAGGATGGTTCTACAGTATGTAACACCAGAATGTTGATCATTTGTGGAAGACAAAGAGTGTATACATGCTATTGCTATTGCAAATTAATTCCAAATTGCTAGATAGCTTGATAGTTTCATACAGTCAGTCGGTTTCTACCTGTAATAATACATGGACTGTAACTAATTCTTGTTTTTGAACTATTGAACTATGTATAGTGTTTGAATGAACTTGTTGGGATGGAGGTTTTCTCTCATTGTGTGTGTGTGTGTGTGTGTGTGCATATGCCTGACATATGGGTAACAGCATCCTCTCCCCTGTCTTCCAGACACCCCACATCATGCTGCAGTGTGGCAGAAATCATGTCTGTGCTATTCTTCCACACCATGAAGTATCGTCCTGACGACCCCAGGAACTTCAATAATGATCGCTTCATCCTGTCCAAGGTGAGACCCACCCTGTCTGGAATGTAGGCCTTCATTTTTATTTGTGTGTGTGTGAGTGTGTGTGTGTGTTAGCAGTTGTGATGTGTAAATGCCATGCTGAGTTTGAACTTTTCTGTGGATTACCTGGGTGTTGTTTGACAGAGGCACTGCTGTTTCATGATTGTGTTTGTGTCCAGGGTCATGCTGCTCCAGCCCTGTATTCCATGTGGGCTGAGAGCGGCTTCCTGAAGGAGAGTGAGCTGCTCAGCCTGTGCCAGCCGGACTCTGTCCTGGAGGGCCACCCCACTCCTGTGAGTGGTCCCACGGTACCGATGCTACACCTCAGGAATCATTATATTCCTGAGCAGAAAACTAACTCAGCATAAACATCACATCAACGCTGCTGTCTATTGTGGGAAATAAAATTGTGTGTGTATTTCAGAAGCAGCAGTTTGTGGATGTAACCATTGGCTCCTTGGGACAGGGCCTCGGAGTGGCCTGTGGGATGGCATACACTGGGAAGTACTTTGACAAGGCCAGGTAATTGTTCACTCACTCACACACACACACGCGCGCACGCACGCACGCACACACGCACACACACACACACACACACATGCTTTTCAGGTCATGGTATTTTTTTAGGGGGAATGGTGGGTTGGTTTTTACTGCATAGTGAGGATTTTCCAGCTTTTGTGGGTGTGAAGCGTGGCTGCATGCTTTGCTCTCCCAATTCTTCTGCTCTAATAATCACAGGCCCAGCAGTCATATCTCAGTTATTTTTACCATCCAAACAGATTTCATCACAGAATCAAATTCCAACTTAGTGCATTCAACTGTGGTGTAGTTTTCTCAATCTATTGTTCTGAATTATTCGCACGATTCAAACAAATTCAGGTTTGCCTTCCTTTTTTTACCATTGTAATGGCGGCTCTGGAAACCACATAGTAAACAACATAGCTTTGCATAAAATATTTCTGTAGAGAAATTTGACTCAGTAGGTAGAAATTGAGACTCATGACATACTGTAAGTATACTAGCAATTTCATCTGAACAAATAATATGATAATATGTCAGTTTAAATTAATGTGTGCGGTTGAACTAGTTGCTCAGTATGTTATATGTCGCAGAGGAAGGTGTGAAGATCAATAGCCACTCCTTTGTGGTCCTCTGAAAGCGTCCTCAATTCACAGCTGGTTACCAATCCATTCTGCCAGATGAATGAACGTGAACCAATCCGACTGGAAAAGTGTCAAAGAGCATTTTTGGAAGCCATGCATCCTCTTTCAGGCACTATACCCCACCCCCACCCTCACCCACACACACTGATCCTGCCCTTTTCTCCACCTTAGTTACCGTGTGTACAGTCTGCTGGGGGATGGTGAGATGTCAGAGGGTGCTGTCTGGGAGGCCATGGCCTTCGCCTCCTACTACCAGCTGGACAACCTGGTGGCCATCATGGACATCAACCGTCTGGGCCAAAGTGACCCAGCACCTCTGCAGCACCACGTGGAGAAATACCAGAAACGTTGTGAAGCTTTTGGGTAATAGTGTATAAAAATGAAAATTCTGAGTGTATTAGAGGATGGTGCATGTGTGTGTTTGCGCGTGTTAATGCATGTGCTGTGAGACAAGCTTGTGTGAAAGGGGATAGTCTTGCAAACAGTATTTTACCAATACACAGAATCTGATGTCTATCTCTAACCATCCATTGAACAATTAAATATGGGATTTATTGTGCACTCTGCATCATTGTGTGTATCCATGCAGTCTGTCTATATGAAGTGAAACATACATGTGTTCTAATATGTGTGTCTGCTGTGGGTGCATGTAGCTGGCATGCCATCATTGTGGATGGACACAGTGTGGAGGAGCTTTGCAAGGCTCTGAGCCAGCCACGCCATCAACCCACTGCCATCATTGCTAAAACCATCAAGGGCAAGGGCATTCCAGGTACTCTCACTCTGTCAGTATGCTCTCTACATCCTCATACTCATGTACTTTTGCAGGTGCATTGCTCTCACTGCAGTGTAAATCATCAGCCAATACATGTGCTTTCTTGTGTGAGCCTGTCACCCATTGATCAATCAGCATTTCAATCTACTAATGTAATGTGATGTTAATGTGGTTTCAGCTGCGGAGGATAAGATGGGCTGGCATGCCAAGCCTCTCCCCAAGGACATGGCAGAGGTGGTCCTCAAAGATCTACAGAGCCGCATCATGAACAGCAGCAAGCGCCTGTACCCATCTGCTCCCATAGAGGACTCTCCACCGGTCAGCTTGAGGAACATCAGGATGCCTAGTGCCCCTAGCTACAAGCCTGGAGAAAAGGTACGTTCATTCATTATACAAAAGGCAGAGTGTAGGCTTCATCGAAACCCTTCATCTTTTATTTTCAAGTATGTTGTATAAATGAAAATTCATGTGCATGTGCATTAGAATGTTGAATGTGTGTGTATGTGCAAATGCAATGCACGCGTGTATACACACAAACACCCACATACACACAGTTTACCACAGATACAAAAGAATGAAAGCTATAGACAAACCAGCAGACCTGATGAATTCTGATGATTGATGGGTTTAGTTTCTCTCTCTGTAGATTGCCACCAGGAAGGCGTATGGGATGGCCCTGGCCAAGCTAGGCCGTTACAATGAACGTGTTGTGGCCCTTGATGGAGACACCAACAACCTCACCTATTCAGAGATCTTCAAGAATGAGCATCCCAACCGCTTTGTTGAGTGCTACATTGCTCAGCAGAACATGGTATGATCTCTCCTAAACCCAAAACAAAGATGTTTTTACAAGATGGGAAGATTTGTCATTGTAGATTCACATTCAATTTATAGAAATTGTTTATTATCCTCTGATTCACATCCAATCTCTGAATCACAGGTTATTTGGTTATTTGCCAAATAAAACATCTATTTATCTTTCTAGTGCTGATTTGCTGTGTAAAATCCCCTCTCTCTCAAATCCTCTCTCTCAACTCTGATTGGTTGACAACATCCTCAGTTCTCTTGTCAGTGTGCCAGAGGCTGGGCTATTAAAAATCCATGGGTTGTCCATCCATAATGCAACGAGGGGCAAACATGACCCATTTACAGCACACCTCCTTCTGGTCTCCATGGCTGCTTATGGTTAGGGAGGCTCAGATGTTATCCCCGTTCTTGGCTCTGTCATTATTTTTTATCCAACAGATTAATAGTTTGGGGAGAGGCAACCAAATGTTTATTCCTGCTGCTGTTCTAATTGCAGCAGCAGCCAATTCCAATGTAGGTCAGGCGTGTGTGTGATGACAAGTGGTTATGACAAGTGTATTCAGAGGTGAAATGTGAATCAGTGCAGGGGGTGGGGTCATCTGGTTGAATGCACGAGAACCGTAAAACATTGAGTAGGCAGAACTAGAATGACTCATATAAATTATCTATCTATCTATCTATCTATCTATCTATCTATCTATCTATCTATCTATCTATCTATCTATCTATCTATCTATCTATCTATCTATCTATCTATCTATCTATCTATCTATCTATCTATCTATCTATCTATCTATCTATCTATCTATCTATCTATCTATCAAATGAAATCAAATGTATTCCTCTACTCTTTGGAACCCCTTAGATTTAGACAAAGCAAGAAAAGGAGCTAAGGGGTGGGGAAGGCTTTGGAGAGAGGAATCAGGAAATGACTTGTGAGAAGAAGAGGCATGCAACTGATGCCACTCATATGGGAACATGAGCTCCTGGGCATTAAAATAAACTCTTCCCACTGACTCTACTAAACTTGGCCTTTGGTTCAAAGAGGCAAGGTCAATCCTTTCAAATATGGTTCTACGGATATTTGACCCTTTGCATGATGCTCTCAAGTTCAGATGTGTGTGATATATGTGCATCTAACTATCTCCAGGCACAGACTGTGTCAGGAACGATATCTATCCTTTGCTCTTAGGTACGTACTAGAAGATAATCGCTCCATGCATCATTCATTTCATAGGTCAGTGTTGCCATGGGCTGTGCTGCCCGTGAAAGGAACATTGTGTTTGCCAGTACTCTGGCTTCCTTCTTTATCCGCGCCTATGACCAGCTCCGCATGGCTGCAATCTCAGAGAGCAACATCAACCTGTGTGGCTCCCACTGTGGCCTGTCCACTGGTTAGTAAACCTTTACTATCCAAATGTCTCTGGCACGTGCCTCAATCCCTCCCACCAGACCAACACCTGCACCTTCACAAAATTCACCATTATTGTCTTGGACTGAAGCCACTTTAACATTCTCCTCACACCCAACTGTCACTCCCTCCTAAATGGTATTGAACAGTCAAAATGATGCTCTGTGTGAGTGTGGTTGTTCCAATCCTTTCTCTCTTTCCCTCTAATACTGTGTTTTCCTTACCCTTTATCCTCCACGGCTACTCCTAGCACTCAGTCCCTCCCTCTTTCACCCTTCCTGTCTGTCCTGGAAGCTGTCACCAGGAAACCAGGTGTCCCTCTGTTAGTGCAGGTACACTGCATGTCTGTCAGTCTGTCTGCATGCTTGACTGTCAGTTGACCTAACCAGTAGATAACTTTCTACATTTTGATGCAAGCATGATCTGATTGTTGGGTATAAGTGTTGTGTGTATTCCAGGAGAGGAAGGTCCTTCTCTGATGGCTCTAGAGGACATGGCTATGTTCAGGGCCCTTCCCACAGCAACCATTTTCTATCCCAGTGATGGTGTGTCTACTGAGAAGGCTGTGGAGCTGGCTGCAGGCACAAAGGTACTAACAAAGCTAAACACGGGTTTCTGACTTCCCTACAATATCTATCCATTTGATATTTATTTGCAAAACAGCCCTTGTCCTGTCAAAATACCCCATGTGGTGATGCTCGTTATGTTTCTCTGTATAAAGGGTGTTTGCTACATCAGAACTGGCCGCCCAGAGAGTGCCATCATCTATAACAGCAATGAGGACTTCCATGTTGGACAGGCTAAGGTGAGACACCCTTTGTGAGATTAATTTAGATGTTACCATGACAGTAATAGACCAAAATCAAAGCATTGAAGACATGGCTCCCTTTACGAGCAAAACAAGTTGTTGCTCACAAATGAGCACATCTTAGCAAACTCTGTCGAAGCTGTAACATAAAACAGACAATAGCATGCAAATAGGATGCAAACTGAACTGGGTGGAAATTAGCCTTTATTGTTGATTAATATGCTCTGTCCCTTTTTAAATAAACTGAACTGAACTGAACTGAACTGAAGACATGGAGAGATGTGTGGCCAGAGATCAAGTGCCAGGTGTAACTGTAAATATTTCCTTTCCCCTTACCAGGTGGTGTACCAGAGCAAGGAAGACCAGGTGACTGTGGTGGCCGCTGGCGTGACCCTGCATGAGGCTCTGGCTGCAGCTGAGCATCTAAAGAAAGGTACAGTAAAGGCTGATTTCTCATCCAAGTACTGTATGTGACTGTGAGGGGATTGGGAATGTATGCCAGAACATTTATGACAGATGCAATATTCAACATGCAAAATGTGTATTTAATGTAAAATGTAAAATGTGTACTTAATTTCCTCAAAGATGACCACATTTGATCTATTTAATATCTTCAGCGTATTTAATTAATTACCTCCCAAGCTTGCTCTAATAAAACCTATTATTAAATCTTGATCTTTCTAAGGTTTTGATGAACCCAGTGATTTTTTTTGTTAATGTTAACCTGACCTTGTTCAGTGCTGTACCATGGATAGTCAATGCTTGATCGCCCTGACTTTACTGTAGGTGGAAAAATGTCGGATGCCTCTTAAACAGGATGACTCATTTTTCATATAATAAATGTCTCACTGTGATGTTTTACATATTTACAAAGAAATACTTGCTTTGTAGCTACTTCATCAACATAGTTTCTAATATGAAAAAGAAGTTTCACCGCACACATATGTGGAAAAAATTTAATTTAAGGGCAAAATGCGTAGCTTTTTAAAATAAATTAAATTAAACTTTTTCCACATATGTGTGCGGTGAAACTCTTCTTTTTCACTTTCGATTTTTCTCCTGACATCACCTGCACCTATGTGATGATCTGTGCTGTGCAGGGCAAACTACTTTTTGAATAGTTTCTAATATGTATAGATGTTTTATTGCTCCACTGAATTAAATTAATTATTTCCCAGAGAGGATCTCTGTCAGGGTCATTGACCCCTTCACCATCAAACCGCTGGACGCCAAAACCATTATCGACCATGCCCGTGCAACCAGGGGACGTATCCTCACTGTGGAAGACCACTACTATGAAGGTACGTTTTAGGAATTTATGTTGAGCTTTTGCATATTTTATGCTCACTACCAAACTGGCAACCATAAGCATCTCAGCAGTATACGTGTATGCAGCTGAGGCCTTCTATTTGGTCCAGAGGATGGGGTGTTGTGGTGGCGTGTTTCTATTGGCTCAGTGACAGAGATGCGACGTGGTGGCATTTGCTCATTGGCCTAGGAGAGGCAGACTGCGGTGTGGCGTCATTGCATCCGAGGTATTGTGGTGCATTTTATACACTGAGGAGGGAGTGAGTGAGGGCCAGAGAGGCAGAGTGCTGTCAGATTTCCTTAGTTGAGCGCGTGCCCGCGGGTTCTCTGTGACCTAGATAGCACAGACAGCAAAGCACAGCCCCGCCTGTGCCTGTTAGGAGAGTGGGCATGGGTGATGCAAGGACTTGACTCCACCATGTTCGTCTGATGTTGAGCGTCTCGTTCTTTTTACCTCTGCGACATATCAAAAGGGGTTTGAGTCTATTTATTTATATGTATATACGGTAACATTAATAGTCTACATGGAGCAATCCTTCTTGCCACCAATGAGGGGCCAGAGCTTTTGAGGTCAAAAGGTGCCCTCTCATCCCTCTTCTCATCCCTCTTCTCATCTTATGTGATGAATTGTTGTTCCACAGGCGGCCTGGGGGAGGCAGTGTGCTCAGCAGTGGTCAATGAATCTGGCTTCAGTCTGCATCGTCTGGCTGTGTCTCACGTTCCCCGCAGTGGCAAACCGCAGGAGCTGCTCAAGATCTACAGCATCGATCGTGATGCCATCGCCCAGGCCATCCGCAAGATGCTCAGCAGCTCTACCAATGCCAAGTAACTCTCACCCGGCCCCACCCAGCTATCTATTCACACCCCCTTCAGATCAATTCACATGACACCCAGTTCTTTAAATTCCTTCACTGTGAATGCCCTTACTGTATGTGTTAACTAAAGTAATGTGATTTTGTGCCGTACATTTTGAAGTAAAGTTCCACGTTTATCTTTCTCTCACACACATCCACCACATCACACACAAACACAGACAAGATGCAAACACCCATATCCTCTATTCCCATGGGTCATCACAATGTCCAGTTCAGTTATCAAGTCAATCAATCAAACCTGGCTGGCAATTATTGGTGGATACCCACCATACAAACTACAGTAATACATTCTTACATTCTTGCTGTGTGACGTTCCCATGTGTTTTTGAAATGCTCTTTGATATGTTCAACCTAATTCAATTTACAACAATCTATTTTAATACTTTTATATTGTTCTGATGTAGCTCTTAAGACCGGGTGGGGCATATAGTAGTGAAGTAGGTGTCTTTATCATAGCAGTCTGAAAGAAACAAACTGAATTGATGTTTGTAGAAGTTAGTCTTGAAGAAGTGAAAAAAAGATCAAACAAATGTAAGTAGGCCACAAAACCTTTGATCCATGTTTCTCAAAACCACAATACACATTATCAGACAACTTGAATTGCTTTGGTTAGCCAAATGTTGTAACATTTCTCTCTAACACCATCTTTTGTTACAGACTTTGAACTGTAATATATACACCTCAGAATTAATTTGCGCCATTCAGTTGGACGATTCCAATAATGTGATGTACAACAATGATTTTGCAGCCAGTGACTTAGTCTTTTAACATATTGGGTACGGTGGTGGGGCACAGGTCACATTAGTGCTGATGGAGAATGTGGCTATGAAGGTAGAGTTACATCTGAATTGTGAACCCAAGAACAAACACTTCATTTGTTACTTGAAATTTTGTATGTACCTTTCTTTCATGTAATAAAGCCCTCTGCATTGAGTTTGAGAGTTCATAATTGTTTCGTGTTCTTTTTCCCTGGTATGTGTGTTGATGTGTGTAGGCTGAACAGTATGCATATTCATATAACAACTTCAACTTTTAATTTAAACAGTGTCTAAATAATTGATACTGTACAATGTAATGATGAATGACAGCATGTAATAATATGATTTACAGTGTAAATCATGGATTGTGTAAATTTTACACAATCCTTGCAGTAGTTTCTGAAAACAAAGTATCTGCATGACTTCTAATTAAATTGATCTGGATCTAGATCTGATCATAAAAGTTTCTAAGAGATGTCCATGAAAATGCACCATGGTTACGTCAAGTTAAAGTGCTGTTAGAAGTCAGTATCTCCCTGAAGAACAAATTAATGCTAAAATTCAGTTCAACAAACACGACTCTGTTTTTGTGACCTTTTAGATATCACAAATGTCACTGCCCATTTATTCAATCCTCTATGGTTGCGAGCTCGATCTACCACTGCCGTCTCTGTCTCATCTCCCTGTCCAGAAAGAAGAAGAAAATCTTTAGATAACACAAGTTCTATATTATGATTATTTTATTACATCAAAAGATTCTGAATTCAACCCATGTCCCACCTATGAAGACTTTCAAGCTGTATAATTAGAATAATTTGTAAAGTTGTACTATGGTGTTGTTTTTGAGCTACCTACCATAGAGAGCTGTATTTCCGTTTTGCTCCCCTAACAGCAAATACCATGATTCCACATCCATAAGACAATGTGTAGACTGGAATAAAGCACAAGCTTAACTTAACCACACACACACACACAAAATATTTTCTTTAGTCATTTGCATATTGCATATTGCATCCCATGCGCCTTTACCGTGATATAAATTGAGGTTCAGGACAGCTACAAACAGAGCAGCAAATAATCCCCAGTAAGCATCTGGACAGAGATGGAACATGATGTTAGTTATTATGAAGAATAGGTCTGGATGTGGAGACTCATTTATTGAATTGCATAATTGTAGAATGTAAGGTCATTGGATTGTGCTTTTGGGGTATGAATGGGGATTTGTGTGTGTGTGTGTGTGTGTGTGTATGACCTCTTTTGTCGTATGGAGGGCCTTTACATCTCTTAGTATGGGCTGGCAAGCCTGAGAGGAACATAAAGATTCAGCATTGACGTTGTTATTCTGGAAGACCATAAGTCAAACATGAAATTACTTAAAAATATATTGTCAATAATTCATTTCCATGGATACATTTAGAGTAATACACAAATTGAGTTTTATTGAACAAAATTGAAACGTAAAGAGGAGTTTCACAAATCACCTTATAACAAAGTTCAGCTTACCAGACATGATGCCCACCACCTCAAATACTAGAGTGCACAACACAGCAAGAACTGAAGGAATAAGAAGTGCTGAAATGCAACAGAAACATTATTCCTGACATTATTCCATGGAGTCACCTTAGAACCTTCACATACCATATTACTTCAGATCTTCAGCAATTCATATTCATGGAGCTCTGTACCATCTCGTCAATAGTGAGGTTATTAATAGTCACTGTGGTAACACTAATATGTTATGTATTTGGTGTGTTTTAGTATTTATGTGTGAATATTACTGTATGTCTACTTACAACGGTAGGGACGATAAAGAACCATTCCACATCCCAGCCCAAAGGAGAGTGCAAAGAAATGGTAAAATTTGTCTGAAGAAAAAAGGGTTACCACTAAGAAATGTATTCTAAATAAATCTGCATTTCTTTCAGGACTTTCCTTTCACTTTCACATTTAATTGAGACTATAAAGTACAAACATACTGTGTTGGTAGACATCATAAAGACGTTGTCCGTATTCCTGTAAAAGAAATATTGTCACAATCTCTTGGTACTGTAACATTATACTGTACAGATAAACCATAACTAGAGAGAGAGAAAGAGAAACATACAGAGAATGATGTCTGACAGTCATCCCATTAGACTACAACAGTACAGTAGAAGACCCAGGACCCAGTAACCCAGTGGTACACACCATTTAAGTCCAGTAGTAGGCTACTGCTCCAGGCAGGTGTAGGGAGAACAGATGAAACATGAAGAAGGCAGAGCAGACTTCCTGAACCAGTCTGACCTCATGCCTCGGCTATCATGACAGGTGGGAGGTTCCAAAGAGAAGGAGTTTCACTTTCAGATTCATACAGACTGATGTGAACAATTAGCTCAGCTTGGTTCCACGACTGTGTGACTTTCTTGAAGCTCACTCATTGCCAATGTCAGCACTGTGAGGCATTCACATCCACAAAATGAGTAGTGTAGGGGTAAAGTCCTCACCTACCACCGCAGAGACCTGGGTTCGCGCCCCGACATCGGTACTTCCGGCTTGGTCAGATGTTCCTATGATATAATATAATTGTCAGTGTTCACGTGTGGGAAGCCGACGTGTGTATGAGTCTTTACCGTTGCATTAGCGCCCCCCTCTGGTCGGGCCACTTACCACACATTGTATTAAAGTGTCCACTTGCCATAACTTTTCATTAGGCCAAAGTGTGGCAAGTGGACAGCCTGTCCACTTGCCACACTTTGTACTAAAGTGTGGTAAGTGGACACACTTTGTACTGAAGTGTCCACTTGCCATCTGCTCCCAGGCGCAAGCCAATCACCACCACATAAGTGTCTACTCACCTGGACTCTAGGAAACTGGCCCTCCGTGTTGTAGGCCCGTACAAGATTGAGGCTATCATCAACCCCTGTGCTGTCCATCTCAAACTACCCCCCTCCCTTCGTGTTCACCCCACCTTTCACATATCCCAGATTAAGCCTGTTGTTTCCAGTCCCCTGCCCCTTGCAACCGTGGGGGTTTTAACTTAGAAAATGACCATAATATATCTGGGTTGATGGGGTTGTTGCTCAATAGCAACGATGCAGCTATTTGTCCTGCTGAGCACCTATTTACAGTAGCTGCTGATGTAACTAATCAGCTTAGCTGTGCTATCGATACCCTGCCATAGGAACATGTTCTGTGCTGCAACACCACATTGCCTCATCAAACTAGTGACAGGAGGCTGCACAAGATGCTGGAGATTGGCAAACAGGTAAAATTACATCAGCGTGGTCTTATTAAGGTTTGGTTGATATAAGAAAAGGCAACATAAGCTCTCCAATGCTGCACAAACTCTCCAGAAACCTATATACTCTACTTCTGCAGATGATCTCTTATAATGGATCTGCATGATACTGTATATAAACAGGTTTTTTCAAATAGGAGCGGATGGAGAGTATTCCTATTCGGGTTTGGTGTATGGAAGCATTTGTTGAAGGTGCTCTCTGGGGTTGTTGCTGAATAAAAAAGGGGGTCTACTCTTTCTGCAAGCAAACGTTTTTAAAGCCTTTAATCAATGAATAGTTCAAAGGAACGTGTTAAAAACAAACTGTTTTCGCCAATCAGGAAATTACTCTCACCAAGAAGCTGATATATGTGTGAACTTCATAATATAACAATGAATCACCATTTGATAGTAGACCTCCAACCTTGTACTGCCTAATTCAATGTTATACGTATTTCATTTACAATCCCCACAGAAACCTATGCCCTCAGGGTCTGAATGAATGATATGATTGCTAAGGCAATCTGAAAATACAATCCTCACTTAGAGGCTTTCATTTGCATTCTGCAGGCCTACAGAATGATTATACATGTCTATACTTTCGCTGCCTTCAAGTGCTGTTGGAAATATCAGAATTCGTGGTCATGAATGGCCCAACAAGTACGACTGGGAAACTGGGAACTTTCTATGATATGGAAGTCTGACGTTTAGGGGATAGAGAGCATGGAAGCTGTGTCAACAACAGAATTTAAATACATTATTAAATATAAAACAACTTTTGGCTCAAACATTTATTAAAAATTAATGACATGCCTGCAGGAGTGTCAATTCACTTATTGACAAAGTTGCTGTATCTAATTTCATTTACCACCAAACCTTACAAACTAGCTTATATTGTCAAAACAAGAAAAAAAAAATTGACAAAATTTTAAGTTTTATATTGACAAAATATTAAAACATGTATCGGCCATACATGACTGACATGTTATTTGATCAATGCCTTATTAGAAGTAGCTCAGAGGGAACATTGGTCTTGAATGCTGACTGACATGGATTTTTTTTAGATAGATAGAAGATATTGCTTCCAAAACAAATCTTTCTTTTTCTTCTTCTTTTTTTTGCTTTAAGTTTGATTTCCATTATAATGATACAAACCACAAGATGACATCTGGACTTACTGCAGCACAAGGTGACTATGTGCTGCTTTGCTTTCTAAAATAAAACAAAAGCTACCAAAAACCGACCAAAAGCACTTGAATGCGCGACAAGCTGTATTTACAAGGTTGGAACTGGGACGTCTGAGTCTACTCGCAGTCTTTGAACGCAGCATCCGGTCAGCCTCAGGTGAACGGCTGAGGCTCCGCCCCCTGCTGCCTGTGTGAAGAGCGGCTGTCTACCTAGAGGAGTCAGGTCCATCCTCAGAGATCCCTCAACAACACCTTCTCCTGACCGCTGCCCAGGTAAAACTCATTACATATTACACTCTGTTGACATGTTTCAGCTGCTTAGTAGATAACATCTGGTCGTTTCTTGTTAAGACATATATCTGACTCATATTGTATGTAGGAATAGGTGGTAAAACAAGTGTTAATGTCAGTGAGATATCAAGCATTTGCCATAACATTTTAAGTAGTAGCCTAAAACGTTTTTCTCTTTTTTAATGCAAGTGAAATGGACTGGTTTTTATTACAAACATCCCAGATTAGGTCTAACTTTAGGACCTAGAAATGATAGACGATATATCAAAGCGTTTTACTGGTTATTAAATAGTCAAGTGTTGTTGCATCTGTCTTGTCTGTGTTGTCTACAGCCTGGGAAAGTTTTCTGGTTCTCTAAAAGGTTTATGGACACAAACACAATGTTTGGATTAACCGGCCTGTTATGTTCATTTGCTATTATCCAAAGGTAGTCAAAAACCAAAAAAAATCCTAATAAACATTGTTTGTACCTCATTACTAACAATTCAATCAATATTTGGTGCAATGGTGTTATTCACCTCTCACAAATCATGGTTCCATTAGGATAATTAACTTGTTTTTCATAACAAAATACATGTTCAAACTTTTTTTTCGTCTGTACATTGGAAAAAAATAGATATAAACTTGTTCAAACTATGTTCAATTAATGTGTTGATGACTCTTTTGTCTTCACCAGTGGATAGAAACAACATATGTAGCATACCAACCATAGGATGTAGCCTACTTACTTTACACTCAGCTTTCATTTGATATCTCAATACTGGACGTATTTCAACAGTCTTATGGCAGGCCAGAGTTCACCGGCCTTTCCCCTTTCTAAGTATCAAGGGCAGGATTATGATATGACCCAATTTGTGTGCGGTCAGGGAATCAGCGGCTAATCTACTGCCGCAACAAACACAAGGGATACAGGAGATGAGATGGAGGGAGGGATGGAGGGATGGAAAGGTTAAGCAACCATTGGCATCTCCTTCTAATCCTCTACCTTTTTTGGGTCTTGTGTACTGTAATAGATAGGTACAAAAGGGCTTTACCCAGCTAGGACTAGGACATCAGTCATACACATGCCACGGTTTATGTAAGCAGAACACAAGGGGGATGTTGTCATTCAGACAACATAATACTTGTCAATATATGACATTAAATCAGATAACAAAACAGCCACAAAAATCCATCATTAAATAAATAAAAATAAAAAACAAGTCCAAAACAATCAATAAATCATAAGAAAAACAAAACAAAAGATCCATCATTAAATTGCAATTTAAAAAAAATAAAATAAATAATTGAATCAAGCAAAAACAACAAAAACTAAACAGAACAATAAACCTTCACCTCAACTCATCTCTCTGTTATCTACAGTTAACTGTATTAAATACTCTTTTATTGTTTTCTTGAAAGTTGCTCTGGTATTTGCTGTAATAACATGTATTGTAAATGTCTTTGTTGTTGTTTCCGGTTCAGGAGTCTACGGTAACGTCAGAGCCAACATGGGGCGTGCACAGATCAGCTGCAGCTGGAAGAAAAGCATCAGTAACATCAAGGATGTATTCGAATTCAAGGCTAAAATGGGATCGTAAGTAGAAGCCTCATGTTTCCATATTGGACTTATTATTGTCTGCAATGCATTTTTCAGATTACGCTGTAAAAAAAACAAAAAACGACTGCCGCTCATTCCCTTTCAAAACCAAAGTAGCTCATCTTGATGTGGACAATGCATGGAAACTCTACTTTTACATGTAGCTAGCAACAGTAATGCGTGAGTGACTGGTAATAACTCCTCCTCTTAAAGCTGCACTAGACAACTTTGCATGTTGGCAGCCCCTACTGGCAGTGAGAGCTACCCAGAAGTCATGCCAGGTGACGTCAGTGAACTGCACACTCAGTGCGTGTAAATGCACTGTAGAAATTCGAATTATTGCTGTAGTCTGATTAAAACTGGATTTTAAAAAATCATGTAAACACATTGGGTTATTCGGTTTTCTTGAGTTTTTTTTAAAAGTCGGATTAACATACTTGGATAATGCGGTTAGAATGTGGTTTTCAACGGCATGTATACACTTCAATGGGACTAGCATTGGACTAGGAGTTCTGCTTCAATGGGACTAGCATTGGACTAGGTGTTCTACTTCAATGGGACTAGCATTGGACTAGGTGTTCTGCTTCAATGGGACTAGCATTGGACTAGGAGTTCTGCTTCAATGGGACTAGCATTGGACTAGGTGTTCTGCTTCAATGGGACTAGCATTGGACTAGGTGTTCTGCTTCAATGGGACTAGCATTGGACTAGGTGTTCTGCTTCAATGGGACTAGCATTGGACTAGGCGTTCTACTTCAATGGGACTAGCATTGGAATAGGCGTTCTGCTTCAATGGGACTCACATTGGACTAGGTGTTCTGCTTCAATGGGACTAGCATTGGACTAGGCGTTCTGCTTCAATGGGACTAGCATTGGACTAGGCGTTCTGCTTCAATGGG
>CABFOS010140317.1:0-14229 GCA_900660315.1 Diretmoides pauciradiatus
AAGGTCACCTTGAGTAGCGAGAGAACCTAACACAGCATTATCTGTCCTTACTCCAGCCGGGGTCTAGCCACAGCAAAGCCCCTTGGATTGATTCAAATTTACATTTTGACTAGTAGTTTAGCCAAATCCTTATCGTTTAGCTGTTGTGCTACCAGTTTGTTAGTCTGTTCACAATTCAAAGAGTTAGATGATTACACTGTTGCTCTGTAACCACCCCCTTGCCACACCTGCTCTGTTAAACCCCAAACCAGGTAGAACAGGATGGGAAATGAATTACCACTGGTCCAATCTCGGAACCCAGAGTCTATTATCGGTAACAATAGTAGACTGGGGGCAACTGCCACTATGTCTGGGTTATCCTGTCTAGCCAACATATCCGAAGAACGACTTCCTCTTCCGTGCGCCGGTCATTTAGTTTTTAGTTTTTGCTTTTCTGTAAAGCAGCCGGTGGATGGCCGGCGACCAGAAGAGGAAGTCGTTATCCGCAGGTCGTTTTTCAGTCCGATTGCTTTGTTTAAGGTATTTGCTTGACAAACGCGATGTGTTAGCTTGTTTGCCAAGAGGGTATGGTAAAAGTTTGATATAAAATGACCGTAAAGAGGCACCCGGAAGAGGAAGTCACGTTATCCGGATATCCGCTGGCTAGACCGGATAACCCAAAACTAGTGGCCGTTGCGTCCAGAGGCTCGGGCAGACATCAGTTCGATTGAGCCTCTGGTTTCTGAGAATGCCACTGGCCACCAGCCAAATGCTCCATCATTTTGTCTGTAGTTGGATTTCTACACTTCCAGCCACCACCCATCATTCGAAGCTTCTACAATATTTCACAATCCAATTTGGCTGGTGGAAAACACCTAGTGAGTTTTGTAAACCATCTACTGGGTCAGGTAGATGCAAACCTTTATTTCCTGCTCTGGTATCCAGTGTAGTTAGTAGTTGCCTGGGTCAGAGGGGATGTATCTGCTAATACAATCTCTCTACCTTAATATGAGGATCAAATAACTACAACTGACTTTCATACCTCCCACTCTTTCCACCCCTCTCCTTAGGCTTCAACGTGGGCCGCAGTGCCGGTGGACGCTCTACGTTACGGGAGATCAACCGGGACGCTTGCCACTTTCCAGGCTTCCCCGTGCTGCAGACGCTGCTGCCCAAACACACCAATGTCCCAGAGCTCTACTTCCTGCTCATGGCCCTTTTTCTCCAGCAGCCTGTCATTGAACTGCCAGACAGCCTGCAGGTACATGTTAGTACGCCCGACCTTTTTCTCTTCTACTACTACTATGAATTTTCTATTGACTACTGCTACAGCTAACTAGCTTATATATTGTATTTGCCATTGAAAACCATGTGTGTGTATTTATCCTGTACTTCTCTTGCATTAATGCTGCAGAAAATTCTTTCTTGAATCTTTTTTTTTACGTGCAAGAGCAAGCATGCAGCAAAGAGTGGTACTTGGAATAAAAACTAGTTGTTTTTGTCTTGTGAAGTGACATGTCATGACATGATATTACCCCAGTGTGTGTCTGCGTCCTCTCAGTTTGACCTGGACTCTATCTGGACGTTCATCTTCGGCATGCCGGCCTCCAGCGGGACGGTGGTGGGCTCCATCCACAGTGTGTGCACCGAGGCTGCCTTCCTCCTGCTGGCCATGCTGCGCAGCATGCTCAATCTGGTGAGACCCGCCATGCAACCTACACCCTAACAATGATGGGTACATTGGGAATTCTTTGAAGATTTAAAGGGAGCCAATAAGCCCCTTTGGGCTTAGAATTCCTTGAAGAAGCTTCATATATTAGAGGTTTGTCAAGGTTCATCTGGGGTCCCCCTATGTAGAGCTGCAACGATTAGTCGATTAATCGAGTAGTTGTCAACTATTAAATTAATGGTCAACTATTTTGATAATTCATTAATCGTTTTGAGTCATTTTTTAAGAAAATATTTCCAGATTCTCTGATTTCAGCTTCTTAAATGTGAATATGTTGTGGTTTCTTTAGTCCTCTATGACAGTAAACTGAATATCTTTGGGTTGTGGACAAAACAAGACATTTGAGGACGTCACCTTGGGCTTTGGGAAACACTGATCAACATCTTTCACCATTTTCTGACATTTTATGGACCAAACAACTAATCGATTAATCGATAAAATGATTGACAGATTGATCGATAATGAAAATAATCGTTAGTTGCAGCCCTACCCCTATGGTTGCAACCTGACCTCCCTAAAGGCTTTTTAACCTTCATTTATCCACACATGCTGTTTTTCAACACTGTCACATTCACACCTGGGAGTTTTTGTTAAGGGAGACGAGATGGTTTCCTCTTTCACTCGACTAAAAATTTACCAGCGGGTTTGCTACTTCAGTCCACTGGAACATGAATGGTTTTATTACACTCATTTTGGAAAATTTGGAAATTTCTTCTCTCGATAATTAAAAGCTGTTTTGTAAGCAAAGGACCTACGATGATTCCCAATTTTAATAGTAACCCAACACGTGCTTTACCTTTATCTCAGGAATCATTTCCTAAGCGTATGGTGGATCTATTATTTTGGAATGGAAATGCTTGATATAGTTCCAGCACTAGAATTGATGTGTTGTGTTGTGTGTCCCCTGTCAGCCATGGCAGTCAGAGGAGGAGGGTTCCTGGCTCAGGGAGTACCCCGTCACCCTCATGCAGTTCTTCAGGTACCTTTACCACAACGTGCCTGACCTGGCCCACATGTGGCACAGCCCCGAGTTCCTGTGTGCCCTAGCAGCCAGCGTCTTCCCCTTCAACATCAGGCCCTACTCTGAGATGGTAAGTCTTTGAAGCTAAATGTAGGTCTGCACACTTGAAGAGGCGTGAAGTAACCTATGACCTTTATCGAGCTCAGTACCAACTTCATCCCTCCATCCATCACAGGTCACCGACTTGGACGACGAGGCGGGTTCTCCCACCGAGGAGTTCAAGGCCTTTGCCGGAGACTCGGGTATGAACCGTAGTCAGTCTGAGTACTGCAACGTGGGCTCCAAGACGTACCTGACAAACCACCCAGCCAAAAAGTACGTCTTTGACTTCATGAGAGTCCTGATCATGGACAACCTGTGCATGACCCCGGCCAGCAAGCAGACACCCATCATCGACCTGCTACTGGAGGTGAGAACATAACTCTTCAGTAGGGGTTGTTGAGCATTGGGAATTGATGGATTCCAAAAACTGCCCAGACACTTTCATTATTTTAGAACACAATACCAAGGTTGCTGGTAGAATAGATCAATTTACTTACCACAGCAAAAATTCACCAGTATTTGGATGGTGGCTGGTAGTAATTTCCCTTCCTGGTTTGCAGAAGCCCAATTTATACAGTAAGAACTTTTGGTGCACCTGAATGAGCATCAGGACCGCGTCAGTGGGCAGCCTGTCAGACAACCTTCGCCGTAATACATTGTGATGCCTAGTCCTAGTCTTGTTTATAAAGTCAGTTCTGGCACTGTTTAGGTACCGTTTTAAAAGTATTGGTTTAGCACCGGTATTGGAAAAACTCCAAACGATACCAAACTCTATATTTAGCATGGCTGCCACATTTTGTAATGTTGTATGCATGTGTGTGTGTGCACTAGGCTTCTCCGGAGCGCTCCACCAGAACCCAGCAGAAGGAGTTTCAGTCCTACATCCTGGACGGTGTCATGGAGCATCTGCTGGCTGCTGACGTCCTTCTAGGTAACACTAACTTCCTCAGCTCATCCTACACCAACCGCCAGGCCAGCAAACTTACACGCTACAGTGGCTTGTACATGCTAAAATTCACCTACCACGTTCACTATTTTCCCAGTCAACTCTAATGGTTGTTACTTGTCAAAGTGGCTGGAGGGGGAGAAAAACTCCAGAATTTGGATGATTGCTGGTGGTCATTTCCCATCATGCTTACAGCTGCTCAGGCTTTTCAGGCATAAAATGGCCCCGATGAGCTGCAGAACTGCTTAGATACGTAGATTTCTTAGTTGGCTCTGGAAGAGGCTTTAAGGGCTGCAGCATGAGTCAGCAAACTATCTGGAGCCCAGGGAACTGCACCACACCTGGAGCATCTAAAAGGCTGCCTGTGTCATAGTAGGATATTGGTATTTTTTGTAGACATAGAAACCTACATGCACATTAATGCACTTTGCACATGCACTTTTTATTGCGTGCTTGCTGACCTAATGTTGCACTTCTGCATTCAGTCTGAAGGAACAAGGAATCATCTGGTAACTAGTGGACTGAGAGTTTTGTTTTACAGTGCAGTAATCTGGTTCTACTGTAACATTCAAGAAGGAATTGTCTGTAGTATTGGATGCAGGATGAAAGGGAGACTTCTGCAATGGCCTCTGATGTATTTAACAACCCCCTCCTCCATCCAGGTGAAGATGCGTCTATGCCCATCAGCAGCGGAGGCAGCTACCAGACCCTGGTCCACAATGTCTTCTACTTCACCCAGCGCGTGGTGGACAAGCTGTGGCAGGGCATGTTCAACAAGGAGTCCAAGCTGGTGGTGGACTTCATTGTGCAGCTCATAGGACAGGTATCAGCAGGGGAACCTGGGGCAGAACAGTTTTCACGGGTCTCAATGATCTCAAATGGACAAATCAACACAAATAGTAAATTCATATTCAACAAAATTGTATTGAAAAAAATCTTCCCCATGTTTCCTACTTGGAATTCTGATTTGAAGGTCTTTGGTTTTTTGTACTAATAGGACGTCTCCCAAGCAACTCGTGAGCCACAACCAATTAACTAGTCTCGCGATACCAGACGATCGGAGATCTCGCCGCCTACCAATCGTCTGGGGATTTCTAAATGCAAGTTAGTTGCTAGAACGGCGGCAAGAACGGCCTCAGTTTTAGCAACAACACCTGGGGGAAAGTCCTCAGTCTTTAGCTGAGCGAAGCGTTTAGAGACGGACTTGTGAGTCTACGTGAGCCACAACCAATGAACAAGCTCAGATTAAATAAAGACAGCGTCCATGAAACTGCCAGGCTCATCTTAGCAAGTACAGGAGCAAAGATAAGATGGCTGTAATTCGATTTAGAGCCTGAGTGACAGACAGGTTTGTGTGTGCGCAGTGTGTATTTCAGGCAGTGGGTGCTTTGATATATTTACTGTATATAAGACTTAAGACTTTCTAGTAGTCCTGTTTTTTACTCTCTTTAAGCTGTCAGAAATGATAAGGAATGAACTGGTTAAGAACCACTAGGTTTTTGTGTTGTATCATGACTACCACCATACAGGAAGATCCACCCCCTCTTTTTTTCCATTGATCCCACCTCCTACTCCAAATCGTCTTTCTACAAATCCTTGTTCTCTTACTCACCTCCTCCTTCTCTTTCTCTCTCTCTCTGCTCCTTCCAGTCTAAGAGGCGTTCCCAGGGTCTTTCCCTCGACACCATCTATCACTGCCTGAACCGGACGGTGCTCTACCAGCTCTGTCGGCCTCACAAGACGGTGGCACAGCAGGTGGCACTGCTGGACGCCCTGCGTGTCCTGACGGTCAACCGCAACCTGGTGCTGGGGCCGGGCAACCACGACCAGGACTTTGTGGCCTGCCTGGCGCACTGCTTCATCTGCCTGCACAGCGGGAGGTAAGGGGGCATACGGGTAAGGCAGTAGTTTAGTGTGCAGGTGTGTTCATCTGCAGTTGAGATGAATGAAAAACACCCGTACGCCCATCAGACGTCACCGCTAGAAGATCTTTTCACAGAGAGAAGAGGGTTGTTAAAGCAAACCAAGAACCAAGAATGCTCACTGTGCAAAAGTCTGCAATATTTGCAATATTCTGTATAATTTCCAAATTGCAATTGCAGTGTTTTATTCAAAGTGAACAAATCCTAAGCAAACGTATTTAAAACCACGTCTAGCCATTCATAAAGCAACTGCAATGTGAAGCAGTGAATCTGCAGCATGAGTTTTCAAGCCTCTGTACTCGTGTTCTGTCGGACTGTCCTAGTGTTCTGTGTTCTGTGAAGCGCACATGATTCACGGCCAACCTGACTCATCACATGGCATCTGTGCATATACAGTCTGTTGTGAAGGAGGAGGTGGGGGGTGTGAAAGAATAAGAAGGCACACATTTTAACTGCCCTCAAATCAGACCAATTTCTTAAGGCACAAATAATCTCATAGGTGAGTTAAACCTCAGTGGGCAGAGCCAAAAAGAAAAAGGTTTTCTGGCTAAGTAACATTAGACTAAAGCCCTGCGAAAAGGGCAATAGGTAAGAGAGGGGGTAGCTGATATTATGAAGTCTAGCACCTAGCAATACCAACATAACACCAATTATGATCTGATAGATTATAATTATCAAGGAACAGTTAAAGCCACGGCAAGCTGAGTGTTTGTCTTCCTGCCACGATGGCCGACGGTTTCCAAAACTGCAGCAGTCTGGGAAAATTGTGAGTTATATCCTACCCTGCTGGGATGTGCTTTGAAACAACACACTTAGCATGGCCATACCATCTCCTTCTCCCTGGAAAGCGTCATATCCAGATCCCTATGTGGTGTTTTGGTGCTGAGCCAGTGTGTGTTTGTCTCAGCAGCAGCGTAGAGGGCTTTGGTCTGGAGGCGGAGGCCCGCATGACGACCTGGCACGTCATGATGCCCGCGGACAACGAGGCCGACTCCACGCACAGCCAAGACGTCAGCGAAGGTAAAGCACTGGCTTTTGTCTGCATGCACAGAAAGTATTCAAGAGTTCAATTCAATTTTGTTGTGTTGCTCGCCTGAATTCAAAATGGATTACAGTGAGATTCTTTTGTCAAAAATCCACACCAAACACCTGGAAATGACAAAGTGAAACATGTTTTCACAAGTGTGCATGGGTGCTTGTGCGTTGTGTGTGCACGCATTTGTGTAGGTGTCTCTGCGTGCATGTGTGCCTGGATGCAGACTGTTTATTCTTGTTGAACTAGCACTGAGGTGTGCATGCAGATATCTCCCTGTAATGCCCTATGTGTGTACTGCACATGTGGTAAGCACATTGTTGACTTTCTGGAATATCATGGAACTTTGAGAGGTGTATTCCAGAGAGGAAAAGGAATTTCATACCTTTCTTTGGAGGAGTCGGCGAGTATCAAGGAGTTTTACAAATGGGTCACTTTACAGGAATATACCAGAATGTATTTTCCATCTTGTTTCACACATTCATTGCATTTGATGTATGCATTCGATGTATTAGTTTCCCCCTTTGGATAAATAACATTAACAAACCAGAAAAGAAAGGAAAACGCATTCAAGTCATGGAAGCACACCAACGTAGTTATAAAAAGTCATGGAAAGTCTTGAAAAGTCATGAAAAACTTGACCCCTACAGGGCGGCAGCTGCTGCTGAAGGCGGTGAACCGGGTGTGGACGGAGCTGATGCACAGCAAGCGCCAGATGCTGGAGGACATCTTCAAGGTGTCTCTACCCTCCAACGACAGAGGCCACGTGGACATTGCCACCGCCCGGCCCGCCCTGGAGGAACCGGCCCTCAAGAGCTGGCAGAACCACCTGGGTGAGTGGGGCAGGGGGAAACACGACATGTAGATTCACTGCACACTGGCTGAGCTACTTCCACCTCCAAGAAGGAATGGGCAGGGCCAGCAGGGTGACGTAGGGTTTCTGTCGGTATCGCTCATGCTAACCACCCAGTTCTTCTGTTTACTCCAAACAAACCACCGATGCTACTACTGGGGCCGTAAAAGGCATCACTTCCTGTCTCCAGAGGATTTCTCCCATCTGCTCAGGTAGAAGACCTGACACCGGGTGTTCTGAACAGTAGATGGAAAAGCTTCATGACCTGGCTAGAGGTTGAATCTCTACTGAGTTATATTAACAGACAGTTATTATATGAAAATGTCATGGGTTATTACTTTAAAATATGCTAATTTGGTTCCATTGTATCACCTTAAAGAATTCATTTGGGCTCCAACTAATGATTATATTTTCACTATCGATTAATCTGTCGATCATTTTCTCGATTTATCTATTAGTTGTTTGGTCCATAAAATGTCAGAAAATGGTGAAAAATGTTGATCAGTGTTTCCCAAAGCCCAAGGTGACGTCCTCAAATGTCTTGTTTTGTCCACAACCCAAAGATATTCAGTTTACTGTCATAGAGGACTAAAGAAACCACAACATATTCACATTTGAGAAGCTGAAATCAGAGAATCTGGAAATCTCAAAATGATTATCAAAATAGTTGGCGATTAATTTAATAGTTGACAACTAATCGATTAATCGACTAATTGCTGCAGCTCTAGAATTCATTATCTACTGTATCTGTATCTACAGATGTGGGATAGATGCTCTACAATGGCTACCACTGCATGCGCTCCACTCACTTTTACAAGCAGAGGTGACACAAGCATGTACTGTACAAGCCACTCTTCTTCACCTCGCCGGTATCAGATTGGTAGTTGCTTTACAAAAAGGAGTCCATTATTCCCCAGGAGCTCACGAGCAGTGACACAGCTCTGGGACATTTCGGGGACTCATCTTGTTGTTGTGGTTGTTTTGTACAGGACATACTGCAGCCTGGGAGCCAAGCCAGCAGGACAGATTTGATATTGCTGATCTGCCCTTCTTCTCTGTTTGTTCTCTCTGTCTCCTCCCCCTGGGCCCTCCTCCCTATGGAGTGTCTTTCTCTTTCCCATTCCATCTTTTTTCTCTCACTTAACTATCACTTTATTAATGCTACTGTATATGTCTGTTGATGTAAGCAGGGTGGTGAATTACTGCCAGCTAACTGACAAAGTTTTAAGTCAGTTTAGTCTACCGGCCAAAACCAGACATTTTTACAAGGTTTCTCTCAAGTCTGAAATGATGGTTAAGTAATGAGAGTGGCCTGCAGATGTTAGAATCAACCGGCCAATGTCCCAGTAGCCCAAAAAGTAGTTTCCTGTGAACTGCATAATGAGTTGCTTGCATTTTCTCTGTCCCTCTGTCCCGTCTACACTCCCTCCTCCATCGGCCAGTCCATGAGAAGAAGTGTATCAGTCGTGGCGAGACGGTGGCACCGGCCACCCAGTCCAAACTGTCCAGGGTCAGCAGCGGCTTCGGCCTCTCCAAGCTGACCGGTGTCCGCCGCAACAAGAAGGAGAACAGCCTCAACAAGAACAACCTGTCTGCACAGGTACAAACACTGACACACACAGCATGGTGTAGGGTGTAGAACTGTCTCATGTACTGTATTGTACTGTGATAAGAGCAATATATGCTATAGAAAACTACAATATGCTGCTGGCAGTGTCTCATAAATGACTTACAGCTTAGTGTTAGTCAGCGTTGTGTTGTTTTCTCTACACAACAGGAGACTTTCCAGTGGATGTTCACCCACATCGCTGTCGTACGGGATCTGGTGGCCATGCAGTACAAGGAGTATCAAGAGGTACAGCACTCACTCTGCATATGGTCCTGAAGCTGCCTGATGTGCAGAGTTTAGCTTAGACAATTCATTCAAATGGTCAAATTTGGGATTTTCACAGTCAGGGCTGCACAAGAAATCGGAAAAAGCATCACATCACAATAGTCAATACATGAAACGACCCACCCTCACATGGTACTCTCCCGCCTGCCCTCCCGTCTCCCAGCGCCAGCAGAACGCCCTGAAGTACGTGACAGAGGAGTGGGCGGCCATCGAGTACGAGCTGCTTCGTGAACGTGGCCTGTGGGGCCCTCCCATTGGCTCCCACCTGGACAAGTTTGTGCTGGAGATGACGGAGGGGCCCTGCCGCATGAGGAAGAAGATGGTCCGCAACGATATGTTCTACATCCACTACCCTTACGTCCCTGAGGTCGAGCCCAACACCAACTCAACACAGGTACCTTTAAACCTGAGCTAATATATTGATGATACACTCTGGGAGACATTGAGACACTTTGACGGGACTCATATATGCATTGTAGAACTTCCCCTTCACGCCTTTATACTGCAGCTGTCCTGCGCTGGTACTGCTGGCAGTTCTGTCCTCAATGTTGAACCCTGAATCCTCCTACACAGCACAGATTTGACTCCCAGCTTAAGGAAATCTGGTTCTCCAATGTGCGGAAATGTGCACAATGGCCAACTTTGTTTATCTTTCCTTTTCAAGCGATTTTACTTTGCTGCTTCAAATATTCATTATTTCACAAGAAAAAAAATACATTTGTTACAAAGAACGAAAGCATAATGAGCATAATGTATTCCATAAATCCGGTCTGTCACAGCCCTGTCCGGAGGCAGTGACACCAACAGCCAGTGGCAAGCTTTTCCTGGCACCGATGTTGAGACACATTTAGCTTTGTTTGCTCTACAAATAATCCTTCCTCTCTGTCTGCCGCAGGCTCCATTTTTCCCCCCAGTGGTTCAGTCCTCCCATACTGGCAGGGCTGCACATCATGTTTTTGGTACTCGCTTTATGAGACACATGATATCTTGTGTCCACTGCAATGACATAAAATCAAGGCTTCAGAACTCATTGCGAAATATTAATTAAGTCACTAATATTACAAATAACCAGTAGTAAGGAGCACAAGGGTCAGAGTAATAACTCATAAGTCCCTGCTGATCTTCCTGTGATGAGATGTAGAGGGTTTCTTTAGATCCAAAGGGGTCGTCAGTTTAATGGCTCTTTTCTAGAAAAGGCTTATACTCAGGGTTCAAAACCCTTGAAAGTGTGTTTCATGGAACCAGTTGAATAATGGATAGTATAGTACCTACCAGCTTTGTGCTTCCACTGGAGCAATGATGTGTTCAGTGCCTTGCTCATTGGCAGTAGCTGTTGAGGGAAGAGAGTATTACTCTTTTACTCTACACTTTCCCCACCAAGATTTCACCCACGTGTCCCAGGGATTGAAACCAAACCAGCACAAATTCCTCAATGCTGCCCAGGTGATGCTCTTCGGAATTACTATGGGCGTCAAGGGAGGTAAATTGATTATTATTGAATGTGTCTTTTAAAATCCACAACAGAATTAATAACGTTCTTAGCAAATCTAATAATCCTGTAACGTTAGAAAAACTCTTTAGGGTCTTCGGTCTCGTCACTGAGAAGAAAAAATACCCGTTTTTTTAAATCTAATCTAGTAGAATAATGTTTCTACTCATGAGCTCCCTCTGCTCAGCAGCAGCATGTCAGGCTGATGGGGAGCTAATCTGACGTGAATGAGGCTTTTGTGAGGGGAAATCTGCTAATGCTACATGAATCAGCCACTCAAACTATTATAGGAACCCGATACTTATAGTGGCCTGTAGAGTCGAGTGCAGCCTAATTGCAGACAACTTCCTCTTTGTCCTAATTATTCTACTAGTTCTGTAGTCTCTATATTGTATTTAGCATCACTGCTTGGCCCCTATATGCCACCGCATAAGGGAGGGGAGTGGTGGTTACCAGGGGAAACTATCACCTCTGCCTCCCTGACAAAACAAAGATGTTTCATTTCTGTGCAGGTTTCAAATTCTAATGTAAAAAAAAGAGATCAGGAAGGAAGAGACAATAATGCTAAAACCTGAATCATTTAATCAGACTAGTGAACGTTGTCCATCAGTGTTGGCGCCATAAACAAATGTGCTAGTGGTTCTTAGGAGCTTGGCGGTTTCAGCAGTAAATATACACATTCTCACACGTCCAGTCTCAACACCTTCTACTGTCTTATTGTGGCTAATCCTGTTCACGCACCCACAACCTCCGCCAGCACCTCTGCCCCTCCTCTGGTGCCCCTGGTATCCTCAGCCTTGACCATGCACAGGTACCTTGATGAAGAGAGTATAGTACCTATTGATGCCTGGTGTGATGGTAGTAGTTATACTCCCGGGGAAACAAGCTAACTTAGAAATTATTTTACTGCTGTATCTCACATTTAGTGTTTGTTTTGAGCACTGCTACCAATAAAATGTAATTGTCCACCAGGTACATTGGTTGATGCATTCCAAAATGTACCAGCCACATGCATTGTTCTACCAGTGAACCAGGTTTTCAGACTCAAACAGGCCAGTAGACAAATGTACCAATCTCAGACAAAATGTGTAATTTCCCATCCAGTTCCAGGCTGTAGACGCATGAGAAGTGTGTGAATTAAGTATTACCTGATTGAACAGTGTTGTAGTGAAACTAACCATGACTGGCTTTTTGAAATGACGCTATACTCACTCAGTAACGGTCTTTTGCATGTCAGTGATCGAAAAATGTATTTCCTTTTCGCCCTGTTCCTCCCCTCGTCTTCTCCTGCATCAGAAGCATGAAGTAGGTATGTAGCTGGAGTAACATTTCCTTCCCTGCTCCGCCTCCCCTCTCCAGAAGCCGCTACGCTACAGACGGGCCATCAGCTACGACAGTAAGGAGTACTACATGCGTCTTCTGTCTGGAAACCCCGGCATGTACCAGCACTCTGTAGAGCACAATACAGAGGGGGAGACCGCCCAGCACGAGCCTGAGCATGGAGAGGACACCATCGCTAGGGTTAAAGGTATGGAGAAGGCCAATAGACATGCACAAACACACACACACACACACACACACACAGTATCAGGATGCACACACAAAAACACATAGACACACCCAATCAACATCAACACCTCTGCAATACATTTCATATTATAATCAATGTTTCTCAGTTTTTTATAGAATACACCGACATTATTCTCTGACATTTTTATTGTCATCCAGCTTGCCTTCTACTGGAGGTGCTGTTTCTCTCCTCATCACGCCTTTCCTTAGAAAGTATTTTCCTATATTCTGTTGAAAGCGCAGGGCAAAAGTATTTCCCACCTTGTTAGCTAACATTATCGATAGTCCAGCTTCCTAGTTAGCACATCTGGTTTGTGGTTCTCATTAAACAAAACAACTAAACTCAAAGTTAAATATGAGAGGGCTTTGTTTTTAGGAGTTGATACAATACAAAGATTAGAGGCTGAAATAGGTGTTTTTATTATCAACTTAAACCAGAAAGATGTAGGTTAACTTACCTGAGGTCAACACGGAAGGATCTCACTCTTCTCTCACTCGGTGTGCGTCGAGTTCGTCCACAGTGAGAAAGAGAGCAGTGAGGAGGAGGTGGAGGAGGTGATGCTCTCTATAGTGTGATGTCAATTTGACTGATTTGAGATTAAAATCAAATCAAAAAAATCTTCCGTGGTGAGAATAAGTCCTCCAGTGCAGCCAGATGAAACCTGTGTATGGGAAACCTGAAATCCATCTAACCTGTCTGCCTCTCCTCCGGCCAGGCCTGGTGAAGGCTCCTCTGAAGAGGTCTCGCTCCACGGTGGACGGAGCAGACGACGACAGTCAGGAGCAGCTCCAGGAGCAGCTGTTGGAGTCGGGAGGCCCAGAGGAGGAGCAGAGGACTGACAACACGTCACTGCTGCGCCTCCTGGAGGAGGGAGAGAAGGTCAGAGACAGGAGAGACGCTCACGCTACAGTTGAAATAATATCACAGTCACAGTGTTTACTGCGTCTCATGAGTCACATGAAAGCCAATCTTGGAACCCAGAGTCTATTATCGACAACGATAGTAGACTCTGGGGGCAACTCCCATTATGTCTGGGTTATCCGGTCTAGTCAGCGGATCCGAACAGCTGCTTCCTCGCCGGTCATTTAGTTTTTAGATTTTAAAGTCATTTTTTATATCAACCTTCTGCCATACTCTGTCGGCAAGCAAGCTAACACATCGCATTTGTCAAGCTAATACCTTAAACAAAGCAATCGGACTGTAGGCAGGCAGTCAAAATGTTAAATCAGTCTGGAGGCTCTAGATAGGATGAATACGGATGACAACTAGTTCATAGCTAACTCTGGTGTATCTACGGTTCATCTCTGGTTGATCCGTTCATTGATGCACATTGTCCCTCTCAAATAAACGAGTAAATTAAAATTAAAATTAAATAAAGAGGGACTAAGGAAGCACTGCAGCCACTTTCCTTGTTTTTGGTCTTTGTGTTTTTCCTGTTTTTTTTTGTTTTTTGTCTACTATGCACTTTGTTGATGGTGTGGGTTGTTGTATTGCAATGTATGTATCTGAGAAACAAGTGTCTGTGGATGCAACACAAATTTCGGACTCCGTCTGACAATAAAGTGATATCTAATCTAATCTAATCTAAAACGGCCGGTGGATGACCGACGCACGGAAGAGGAAGTCGTTATCCGGATATCCTGGCTAGACCGGATAACCCAAAACTAGTGGCTGTTGCTCCCAGAGGCGCAGGCGGTCGTCAGATCGATTGAGCCTCTGGGTTCCGAGATTGATAGAAGGAAGATGACATC
>CABFOS010140335.1:2007-12573 GCA_900660315.1 Diretmoides pauciradiatus
GATGATTTAAATAAGGTTTATATAAGTGTTTGTACTGGAAAGTTGATGTACCTCAAAAAAAAATCCGCGGAGTTATAGACGTGTCTTTCGCCATTATAATCTACGGGAAAATGTCTTTTTGGGCCAGAGAGATCACGTGATGGTGCAGTTCCACTGTTGGCCACTATCAAAACTGGCTTCAATGCGCCAGGCAAACCCCGGGGGCTTGGTGGGAACAGGGACGGTCACTGGTCTCTGCTCTCCACTCCACAGTCCAACACCTCCTGTCTCCTGTTTGGACTCAGTCACTCTAACACACCCACCACTCCCCTGTCCACCAATCAGCGTGGACAGGGGAGTGGTTACCCCCTTTGTGATGTAGAGTTGTGTGAGTTGAAAATAGGACGCCTACTTCTCCAAAACTAAAGAATGGACAGATTTAATTCTTCCATCATGTTTCTTCAATGCCATCTTGTGCAAATAGCATATAAAAACCTAGAAAGTGTGACAAACATGTTATCCCCTGAAGGGCTCATGCCCCACTGTACGAGCAGAAGCCTCACTATGCTGCTTTAGATAGTCTCTTGACTATTAAACCATATACTAAAGGCGCTGTGTCTCATTTTTACAACATTCTACAAAATCTTAATAGCCCATCTTAAAATTAATTTAGGGAAGACTGGCAAAAAGAATTGAGTACTGAAATCACAGACAAAGTGTGGAAAACCTGTAGCGAAAATATAAATGCTAGGCACACTTTGATACAATTCAAAGTTGTGCATAGTTGTGCTTCTCTCCCACTAGATTATAAAACATATTCAAAGACACTTCATCGCTCTGCATGAAATGGAACTCTGTCTCACCAATTCTTACAATGTCATAGGTTGCAAACTTTTTGGGGTGATTTATTTGATTGGATTTTCTTTTACTAAGGAGTTTGCCCGTGTCCCTCTAACTGATGTTTGGGGGGGGTTGAGGCAGGCAGAGTGAAGGATGGTATGAAGCTCAGGACATCTCTCTATCCACGCTGCTAGCCAGAAAAATGCTACTACAATTCTGGAAATCTGAGAAGTTCCCAATGTTTGATATGTGACTTAAGGAATTAGGAAATGTAGATTCACTATGTCAAACAGAGAGGAGAAAACCTGGCAACCCGTCGTTAGCCTGATTGAAATATTAAATTAAAGTGAATGGTTAATGGTCTAACAGGTTAAATGTGTCATGTGTCAGTACCTTGTAACTTATGTGATAAATTATGTGTAACTTTTCCTCTTTTGTCTCACCGCCAATTTAATTATGTTGTGTGTGTGTTTGTTTGTTGTATTTCTATACCGTTTTTCAAACTCAATAAACAAATGTTTAAAAAAAAAAAGTCCAGAGGGATTGCAGAACGGTCTTGTCCATATTCATTTTAGCATGACACTAAAATAGGCATCGAAATAACGAATATTTTCAACTCAACTCAACTTCGACACAACAGGGGGAAAATGTATTTTGCTGCAGTGACAGGAAGCAGCCAAAGGAGATACTGCTTTTAGAAAACTGGTTTATATTTCAGACAAAAAGAGATAATACTAATACTAATAATAAACTAAAAATGTAATATTTACTATAAAAATAGTAAAATATATAAAAAGGAGATAAATGAAATAGTAAAATATATAGAAACAGATATTGCTCTTAAGAAACACGATCTACTATAACAAAATATTGATAGTGATAATTATATCATTTGAACTGGAAACAAACGTAATAATTTGGTGATGAGTTATATGTACAGTTAATTAACATACTAACTAATATTCCCAAATACACACACAGGAATAATTCCAAATGTCAGGGGAGAAGTCTTTGTGCTGTATTGTGCTGCAGTTTGAGATCTTTGTGACTGGCCAGCAAGACACAAAACACTAAAAACAGCGTGACATGGTGCAGTGAGGAGGAGTGTCCCCCGTGTTGAAAAATGTGCAATAGAATAGCAGTGAGGAAAAGGCAAAACAGATGCTGGAACCTGCGTCAAGTGCATCATCTTGAGTTGTTGAAGCTGGGCTGGAGTTCTTCTATAGCCATGTAGAGAAGAAGAGAAGGGAGCATACAAGCCATGAAACACAGGCAACATTTTAGCCAACAGTTAGATCCAATCACATTTTTCATGTACCTTGTGTCCATTTTATTACACTGTCATCAACAGCAATTCTGACCCATGCATTTATCATTCCCCATTCCTGGATAAGGCAATATTAAACGCTGTTATTGTATGTTATGGTTAAAACAAGGACCAGTTTGTGGTGCAAAACAGGGGAAAGAAGGTGGGAAAGAAAAGAAAAAAAGCAAGAGATAAGCCTATCAAACGAGCAAAGTAAATTTAAATCCTCTCATGGCTCAAATTTGAGGTCCGCTGATTGGTGGTAGAAATGTGAAACGGCTGACTGCCCTTGTGGTAATCACCAGTGCTCTTACATTAGTTCATATTGAGATGAACATTGTTCCTCTGGGGTTTCCACGCTTCATTCTTGCAGGCCTTTAATTAACGGCCTCCTGATAGACACTGATTCATACAGCCACAGCTCTACAGTATAGCTGTGTGTGTGTGTGTGTGTGTGTGTGTGTGTGTGTGTGTGTGTGTGTGTGTGTGTCATGCTTTTGGTGCCCTCATAACAGAAAACATCCATTAACAGTTTTTAAACAGACACTAACTGACTCTAACAATCTGATTGGTTAGTGTCAGTGAATTATCTCATCCTGTACAATCGAGATACAAATGACTTTAACTTTATTCATACAAGCTCCTCTAGAAAGATACACGCACCCACCAAGGTTTTCCATTATTCTGTGTCTTCTAATTCTAATTCATGACTTATCACCTGTGCTTCTATAAATCCATTTTAACATGTTTAGTGTTTCACTTCCAAATGAATGAGCAAAAGAAGGACTACGTAACCTAACGGCTTTCTCCACATCAAAACCAGAGAGAGCAAACTGATCTTTTAACAACACAAGTCAACACAAATGAATTTAATATTTTGAATGTTGCTGTTTTTGTTGATCAAAATGTGAAATCTCACAGGCATTTTTAACAATAAGAACTAACAGAGTTGGCTGCCCCCTAGTGCTGTGAACCGAGAGTGTATCAGTGTAGGGAGGGATGGGGGAGATGGGGGGAGGCCACTGGCTTTGAGCATCACCAGAATGCCAGGTTTACTGTGCTATCAGTATCATCAATCAGAAGGCAGCTTAGAAACGTGTTCGTACATCTAGAGGAACTCGGTGGCGAATGCAAATCTATATTATTCATTCCAAGATCAAGGTTTCTCCTTGGCAATGGTGCAGCACTTCTTCCTCCTTTCATGTCCCGATGATGATAGTGATAATAAGAGGGGAGGACAGGGGCCTCAGACTGAGCCACGGGGACGAGCATCGGCCACATCTTTAATATGAAATGCTGCATCATGCGACATTAGTGTCATTCGTGCAGCAGAGTGATTGACAGTTTATTAGAGAAAAAAGTGACAAATGCGCCACTGTCTTCATCCATTTCTCCACCTTTTTGAATTGCTGGTACCTTGATGAACTTTGGTGAGAGTGGCGCTCAAACCAGCATAGAGGAGTTGTGGACTCTGTGTTTCTCAACTGGTGGGTCGCGACCCAAATGTGGGTCGTGGACTCGTTCTGAATGGGTCCAAAAAAACAACAACCAAATAAACAACATTTTTAATGCAAAATGATTAAACGCCATGCTTTTAAGCTGTAATATATACATCATGTTGTTTATTTCATACAAAAAACAAACAAAAACAAATCAGTTTTGACACTTTTAAGTTTTAGAAAACAGGTTTATATGATAATTTATCAGCCAACAGATGCTCACGTCTTTCTTGAATCTTCAAGGAACTCTCATGATTTCCTTGAGAAATACATTTGCTTGGTTTGAATTCTATAAAAGTGGGTTACAACTTAATGATCATGGGAAAATGTGGGTACCACGGCCAGACCAGTTGAGAACCACTGGACTACATCAAATATTCTTCTTGGGTTTTTTGTTGTTATATTCCAATGAAAGGTAGAATTAATACAGTTGTATTTCTATAACTGCTACACACACTCACATATCCAAATGCACGCACACAGCTGAAACCTGCATCATTTTGCTGCAGGGGGCCTGTTATTGTGCGTGTTATTGTGCGTGTTATTGTGCGTGTTATTGTGCGTGCCTCAGGTCCAACAGACTTCATTTTCAGCGTTTGATTTCATTAGGCTCACAATGCACATTGCATTCACTGAGCACTTCAACCCCCCCGTCCTCTCACACGGTTTCTTAAAGCCAGCCTATGTTCCTAATTAAGACAATGTAATTCTGCGCTGTTTTCAGGAAATGTAAAACTGATTGGAATGAAGACAGGACATTCAACGCATTACATGGGATATAGGGAAAAGTGCATTTGATGCCCTTCGATTAGCTTGTACCTTAAATATGAACGGTTTCGTACGGATACATGCAGTGTAGTGATATTTTTGCTGGATGTAAAAAGAGAAAAAAAATAGACACGGTTTGAAAGTCTTTTAAAGCCATGTACTATATCACATAGCATTGTCTTTCACTGGCTGTTGAGGGCATATAATACATCACACTACTACAACTTAACGTCTTTTTAAGCCTCGGGGTTCATTGTTCACTTTAATTGTTGATTGATGGTCTTTATTTCACTGGATAGTTGGTTGTAAAGTTTTGTCATGATTTGTAAAGAAAATCCCACAGAAACATGTTCACAAACATGTTTATACTATGAATGTGAAACGCTTACAAAGGAACTGTGTTTGTAAGTGTGAACATATAATTTTATATATTTATATTTTACATATAGTTTCATCAACATATTATATTTTATATATGTCAGATGAGGTACATAATAAATCATCTTTGTTTTTCAGTCAAATAACCCTTTACTGGTAAATGTTTCTTGTCTTATGAGGTAAAATAAGGAAATAAATAAGCATGAATAATTGTATTTGAGGTCATTTATTTAAAACTGGGAATAAATACACTCAGTTTCTCAATCAAAAGAAAATTAAAAATGTGATCTTGTTCAGCGAGTTCACGTTCGGTTTGATCCTGTCTGTGAGGAGGTCACATATTGACACCCTGTTGCTTTGAATGACCCCTGACCTCTTGGGGCGACCTGCTGGAGCGCAGGCCGACCACCAGGGAGGGCAGCAGGTCATTAGACACATTCAGAGCGATCCCAGGGGAAACTGGCCCATGGACACTGGGCTTCCTGCTTCATTTTGTGGAAACAGACACATAGCTCCAGTCCCTTCTACCACACAGTCATGTCAGTGTGACTGTAAATGAGACATAGCTGTTTGTGACTGGAAGACGAAATGCATATTTATACTGTCCATGCATCAACTGTGGATGTTTTTGCAAAAAAATGTGTGTGTATGTGTGTGTGTCTAAATCTTTTCTCAGTGGCTTTTTTATTTTTTATTTTTTTTAAGCCAGTTCCATGCATGTACACTCAGGAGACCAACAAACAAAAGAGAGACTGCTCCCCACCTATGGGGAAGGAAACTGAAAAGCAAACATTTTTTTCACCTTGCAATATTTTACTCTACACTAAGAATATGAAAAAAGGAGCAGCTATAGGAAAAAAGCTCCACACTTTCATCACCATCAATTTTGTTTCTTATGAAAGACTGAGAATTATGTCACTTTTAGCACATTAGGGGGAGAATATAACATAAAAATGTTCAATTCCTTTTGAAGGTATTTCTTTTATTCTTCCTACAAAAGACTATTATCTGGTAGTGGTGAATGCATATTAAGTAAGAAAAGCAACTATCATTCATCTTCTACAATGCAAAGCTGTAAATTATGGCATTATCTCTGCTGGCATAGAGGGAAGGAGGGACAGATGAGTGTGGAGAGGAGGGAGGGCGGTGGAAGTAAAGAAAAGAGTGTGGAAAAAGGACAAAAAACCCTTCAGCCTGGAGTCACTGAGAAAGATTATGCTTGGCCTTATCCAGTAGGGCCTGTCAGATTTATTTCCAACATCAAGGGATTCTGCGCTGTCCCCAGCTCCATCCATCAGCTCCATGTCTGGGTTCCTGTGTGGTCAGAGCCCTGGACGGAGGCCGGGGGAAATAAGTTGGAAGGCTGGAGGAGGTTAGAGGAGGTGTGGGGGTCATCCGGAACAGCAGCCGTTGCCAGGGTACGCAGGGCCGTGGCATTCTCCACTGTCTGGCATCCCAGGGTGCAACGGGAGCAGTAGTCCCCAGTAAGTCACCGGTGGAGGTGAAAAGCTCTGTCAAAGAGATGAAAGGGGACTTCCCCCCTCATCTGTGAGAGAAAATTTAAAAAGACAGGGAGGAATATAAGGAGAGAGAGAGAGAGGGAGAGGGAGAGAGAGAGTTTTAGAGAGCATAAAATCACTGTATTTCATGTCAATATAACTCACATTTGAAATCCTTATTGGGTGTGGAAGAAAGGGATGTGCTTTCATTGTTCAGAGACATGTCCCCTCAGACAGACAGACAGACACACTCACACATACACGTGCATGTACATCAAACACAAAAACACACACACACACACCATTCCCTTCGCCAGGCGCCTGTGCCATACCACCCACCCTCGTCTTGCACTGTGTAACCTAGCAACTATTTAATTAAAATAGCATCAGCATGGATAGAGGCTTTTTTTCCTCCCTTGCCAGGATTTCCTCCAATCTCAGGGCTTTTCAGAGCACCATGAATCAAAACTGACACCATGTCTGCCACTGTATTGTATCCCTCACATTCCCCTTTTTATTCCTTTGTTTCTACATTTGGTATTTCAACAAAATCCACTCTTGCTTGCATCATTGACAACAGTTGGATAGATGATGTCAGATACACACCTGGTGCATTGGTGCTACAGCTAAACTTTCAGTGGCCAGAGATTTAATGCAGGACATTATTATGCCACAGAGTTGTATAAACAAGGCTGTCACCTCTCTGTCCTTCAGAGTAGTCTATCAGGAATAATAGAGCGCTTCTCTTCAAGCCCTTCTCCTCCTCCTCCTCCTCCTCTGCCTCCTTTTCTCTTTGTATGCCAAATCACAGCACCCTCTGTTTCGACCTAAAAAGAGGCGCCTTTTACCATGCTCTACATGTGTGCCAAGCTCGGGCAATGCAGAGCAATTAGAGGAAATGTAAAGCAGCTCCACATGTCAGCGTACATCGGACGCACTGTCACTCAAACCACATCCATGACTCCTCTGCTCTGAAAAACAAACAATGGAGCAACATTCTGGTTCATAGCTGTCAAAATGTAAGGCCTGATCTCTCTCTCTCTCTCTCTCTCTCTCTCTAATGGATACCTCTGTGTATCATAGAGCGGTGAATTACTCCGTCCTTTTCTCTATGGTACTTTTTTTGTAACGTCATGGTAAATGGTTTTAATGAGCCTCCTTCCAGTTGGGCACATTATAGAGTTGACCTCCACTCCCACCTTCCACCAAGAAAGACTTATTTCCACCTCTTATGTCCCTCTTACATTTTCTCGCAGGCACTCTACCTCAATTTCTGCAGTACCTCAGAACCACTCCAGACATTGCAATTCAAACACCAGACATTTAAGGCCAGTGAAAAGAGAAAGAGTTAAGAAATGTAGAAGGATAAAATCACATATGCACTTTTATCTAATCGTCCCAGAGAGAAAAATGTTAAACCCAATTTATGGGGGTTAAGATTATGCTGGCGTAGAACCATTTAGTGTGAACTTGGCAAGAGAAAGTATCAACGGACAGAAAGCCTCTGAACTTGAAGAATATATTCGAGTTTTAGCATGTGTCTGACTGGTATGAATAGAAATGTAAATGATATGAGGCTTTGATGGTATAAATTCACAGGTAAAATATACAGAATGTATTTGTTTCAAACACTGAGTGATGATATGGTGATGTGCTGTCTATATTTTTGCGTAGAACTAAACAATTTGAATTTCTTGGTAAAGTTGAAAAATATATTGAAGGATACTGAAGAAATTGAAGCATGCAATTACCTGTATTTGTCCTTTACTAGAAAACATTGAGAGCAACAACACTAATGTTAAATTAATTTGAATCCACGAAATGTGAAAAAACAACTATTTTGTTTAAATGATCAAATAGGAGGAAATAAATGCCATCGCTTAGATTTTCCCCCCTATAATTGGAAAAAACATGATAAAAGCATCTTTAGTGTGTAACCTTCAAGGACAAATATAAAATATTCCTCAAACTGCATGAATGTACATATACAGCTTATATCTCTAGGATTGTTTCTATAATCTCTGAATTCACCATTGCCTATAGCCTATGTAAATCTTTGAGAGTGTATGTTCACAAAGCGATTTGCATAATGGCACATGATTTTGACAGGTATGGCGAGAGAAAGGGACCCTTTGACATTTTTATAATGGCACTTTACAGGGTGGACATGGTTGGGGGTAGGGTATAGGATATAGGAGGAAGTGGTGGAGCAAAACATAAGGACCGATGTGCCTCTATCACCCATGAAGAGAGACAGTAACCTATGTTCTCTGGTTCAATACATTGCATTTGGCTGTCATAGATTTGCTGGTGACACAGAGGTGACTGGTTTTAAAATGGACAGAGCAAAAAAGCTTACATGGACCTTGCTACCAACTACTGTTGCTATTTGAATGGTATTTTATTTTTGAATGAATTTGTGCAAACATATATAAATATTACTCCATCGTGGATTGTGTTCTTGTCTTTCAAATTTAGGATTAGTTAGAACATAAAATTGCATATATCATATTCCTGACGTGCTTTGACAAGATTGTATATAAGCTGAATGATGGGGAAAAGTAGAGCACATTTCATTATTTTTATCATATCTGTACTGGGTCACATCTCTATTCGTAAGACCTCCAAAATAATTTAGATTTTTCAAAGATGGCAATTTCACATTTCAGGCATAGTGGCATTTCTCTCACTGGCCACAACCTCAGAGCATTTAACCTATTTTAACTCAACCCCCATTGTGGATATACTATTTTAATAGGTGTCAGTAAAGGAGTTTTAAACAAACCTCCACTCATGGATCAGTCAAATGGAATCTAAAAATCCTGTTTCTTGTCAATACCGCTGTGATTGATATAGAGTCCCAAATCATGGAATGGGGTGTGTATGGAGGACACAGAGGTCTGTGGGAGAGGCCACCAGCAGTTCAGGAGGTCACGGTTCGCAATGGCTCTCCCTTTTACCCTGACACACGCCCCTGTGTCTCGTCTGGGTGACACGTGCAACAATGCCGTTCTTCCGATTAACCCAAACAGTCCAGACAAAGCTGCAGCCTAGGGCCATAGCTGCGCCTATGGCCATCCACCACCAGTCCTCCACCCATTCATCCATGGGAACATGGGCTAGACAGGGAGGGTTGTCTGGGGTGAGACCCTGAACAGAGCTCCAAGGGTATTTTTTTTGTTACAGACTCAGACGTGACCGACATAAGAGTGGAGCACCAATGAGCAGGCACCGTGCTATTGACAGCTGTGAGAAAGTGCCTCACACAGGAACATGTATTTAAGATTTATGCTTCTGCGTCTGCTCGCCTGCGTACATCCGCGGGATTCGCTCGTCTGCGCTTACAGTAGGGGTCAGTACAGAAAACAAGAAGAATCCAGATACGAAACCCATTTTCACCCCCTGGTAAAAGTGTAAACAAAGAGACATGCTCGTTACATTTTTATTTTTTTTGTGAACCTCATCTGAGAGTCGCTCCTCAAACTTCTCCATTGCTGCTCTGTTTGATGTAGTTTGTTTTAGTTCAATTTTGGGTCTTGGTCAAACCCTGATGCTCCCAGCTACATTCCCCTTCTCAACCAATCAGTGTTTGTTTGAGACACACCGCAAATACCTCACTGGTAACAAGCTAGCTCCTCCATTCACACGTGTTGTTGAGCCTTGGGAGGTGTGCACGTCGACCAGTCTGCGAGCATCTGTGGGCTACACTTACCCATAAAACCCTTCTCTGCTATGCGGAGATGTTTATGTGTATCTACGCTGAAGTATACTCTGCCTTAAGTTGTAACTGATATTTCCAGGGACTAGTCAGATTTAAGTCCTTTGCATTAATACAAAAATACTATTGATACGAGTACCAACAAGGATTCATTACAATTCTTGGATCACTATTTTAATTCATGATAAAAAAATGATCAGAATACACATTCATCACCATTCACCAATACACACTCGGTACGCTTATTTATTTCAACTAGAGTGTACAGTGTGTGAGTCTACACTACAGGTATATTTTGTATCTAGCTGTACTGTGAAAAGTTTTATTAAAGAGCAATACAATGTTTTCTTGAATGCTGTGTCTTGACTTGAGGTAATTTCCAACAAATTATTTCCACACTATTCCTGGATATATTTGCCTACACTTGAACCTTTATATTTTCACACCTGGTTGCACAGCAGTCTCACCCCATGCCTCAAATCCCTGTCATCCTGTCACAACACCCCCCTCCCCACACACACACACACACACACACACACACACACACACACACACATACACCCACACCTCGTTAAAATG
>CABFOS010140340.1:0-12404 GCA_900660315.1 Diretmoides pauciradiatus
CTCCGTCCAAGCAATGCTCGAACATCGTTCCAAAGGTGTTGGGTGTCGAGTTTGAAATACATACTTAAGTACTTACATACTTTAGTAAAAGATATAAGTAACCACTGTAACATTTACAACATTTACTGTTTGTGTTTACATTTTGTTCCGGCGTGTTCGCCTCACACCAAGAAGGCCCCGGGTTCGACTCCCGGTTGGGCCGTGGGGACTTTCTGTGTGGAGTTTGCATGTTCTCCCCGTGCCTGCGTGGGTTCTCTCCGGGTACTCAGGCTTCCTCCCACCGTCCAAAGACATGCAGATTTGGGGCTAGGTGAATTGGGGAGTCCAAATTGCCCATAGGTGTGAGTGTGAGTGTGAATGGTGTGAATTGTCTGTCTCTGTGTTAGCCCTGGATTGACTGGCGTCCAGTCCAGGGTGTACCCTGCCTTCGCCCTATGACAGCTGGGATAGGCTCCAGCGCCCCCCGCGACCCTCTGTGGAGGATTCAGCGGTAGTTAATGGATGGATGGATGGGTGTTCGTGGCGTCATTCATGAGGTTGACACACCAAAAAAACAACAGAAAGGCATACTCGTCAACTGGCAATGGGAAAGGTGTCAGTCGCCTATATTTAGCGGGTTTTCCCGGGTTTAAAAAACCCACATATACAGTACCCGCTAATTTTGGTGTAAAAACTGTATTAGTGGCAATGGTGCTGCTGCTGCTGCTGGACAATGGGCGCAGCTGGATAACAGATGGATCAGGTTGTAGTCTGATCTACCTGCGATCAATCCAGTGTCTTTTTACATTTCACATATTGAGTGAAGTTAATCTGAGGGGAGAGGATGAAGCATGAAGGTACTTGGATGTTTCGCAGCAATAGACTAGTATACTGTATCAAATGATTTCACCGTCGTTATCTCTCCTCAGCTCTCCTGTGATTAGCCCAGCTTCGCTTCCACCATCCCTTCTGTGACTCTGAGCCCTGTGCGTTGGTTGTGTTTCTCTCCTTCCTCTGTGTTCTTCGCTGTTTTTGTTCAGGGAGTGGTACAGTGCAGCGAGGTCTGACAGTGAGAGCTACAAAAGGTTACTGGTTGTACAGTGGTTGTAGTTTGGTTCTATTTGATCCTACAGAGAAGCTTACCCAGGGGAGTTTTTAGAACTTCAACAGCATCTAGATGTGTAGGCAGATGTAGATTGCAGATAAGCCGACTCCATTTCCTGACTGTGGTCATCTAGCTATTGCTGCTGAATGGAGAGGGAAGGTCTATGCTGGGTGCAGTCTCTGTCTCCCATGGGTCTGCTTGAATCGGCTCAATTCTGACTAAATGAGATCAAAGGAAAGCCACTGTTAGGGTGAGCTCGTTAAGTCTCTCTCTCTCTCTCTCTCATACATAAGCACACATTAATATGCATTCGAACATTATCTGCATACACATAATCACTTGCCCCTAATGCATACACAGTGTTTAGGAGATACAGAGCATCTTCTGGACAACCCTTGTCAGCTGATAGGGAAAAGCAGAGTTGCATGATTATACGTGGTAGAGAGAGAGAAAGCGCATATAAAATAATAATGTTAGAGAGGTAATTCACTACTGCCTCTACACTGGCAGCTAATTGTCAGGATGTGGGTGATGCCGCCGCTATGTAACATTAAAGGTCACACACTGTCAGAGATTTCATTAGTCTGTGCACGGTTGTTGTAATGTCTCATATACAGATAGGAAAAACTCTTGAGGAAACAAATATGATACTCAACAAGCATACCGGGAGGATTACTGAGCAATTCTGATCAAAACTACATGTACGAGTGCTTGCGTGAACATGTGGGTGCATATCCAGGATTCACTTTGATGTATGCATGTGTCTGAATGTGTGTGTATGTATTTGAGTGTTTGTGTGACAGACACTTTAATGTATGCCTGTATGTGTGTGTTGATTGTGTGTTCGTGTTCCTGAGTAAGCGAGTGTCTACTTGAAAGTGTGTGATTGTGAGTCACCAACTCTCCCTTGACGCAATGATAATTGCTCCTCTCAAAGCAACACATCGGTCCCCCTCGCCCATTTCTCCCTCAACTCCTTATTCACTGGCGCTCCATATAAAGTGACTGAAAGCAGGCGAGAGTTGAAAAGCTGCCTGTGGCTCATCCCTTTCCCTATCTCGCTATTGATTCCTTTGCTGCATGGGACCTCTAATCATCTAGATGGCTGGATTTACTGGGATTAACCTGTTGACAGCAAATCATGCTGGTGCGCACATAGAAACGTGCACGTTCACATAGAAACATGCACGTTCACACACACATTCTGTACAGTAGATGAACATTCCTTTCCATACTGCATGCAAGTATGCTGGCACAGAGGCCTGCGCACGCATCCCCTGTCCACCCCCTGCTCTGTTTCTTTCTGTCTTTCACCTTCTCTCTATTCCCTCAGTCCTCCCTCTCGTTCCCTCCCTCCAACCTCTCTTAAGATATCCTTCTGCTTGGCACTGAGTCAAGCCTTTAGGTGCTGCATCACCCAGTGTCAGTGTGGGTGGGGGGCTGAGATCAATCAGCATGCTTCTAATGCAGTGCTTTAGCATACAAATAGTGCTTTGAGGTTGATAATGTCCATAGGGAAAGCATTTTATGCACTATGTATAGGTAGCTCTACTGTAGCTCACATTCTCAGCAGTCATTTTACATACAGTAACTGCTGCAGTTTTGTTCGTGGCCAGCTATTATTTTTATTAGAAGTTATACACACACCTCTCAGTGAACAAAAATCAAAGTCAGTCTTCTCTTTTGAATATGCCTTTTGCTATCTATCAATAGCCAATGCCTTTCAAAGCAGAGTGTGGCGGCCTTTTGAAAGCAAAGTCATCACAAGTCGATACCTTTGGGTTTATTTTTGAAGTCTTGGCAGCTCCCCCCGATTCACTAGAGATGACATTTATCTTAGTTCTGACCTTTCCCAAGATGGCTGGTGAATCAGATCATTACACCTTAAATTTCTGGCTCCTCCACACTGATAAATTACCATCCCGGAATGAAAGTATCATCCTCCTCACTGCCCTTGTGTTGACCATCAAGGAAGGTGAATGGGAGTTTGTTTTTTTTGCCAGTATTCTAACCAGGAGAAATGAATGGTCCCCCTGGTGAGTTCTCATTGTATATTAGGTATTCACATCTTTGTATGCTGGGGTCACACCAGCTATAGGCCTCTCTGCCAGATTGAACATCCTGCCAATTATGCTGAGGGTTGGAAAGGGGCCTGCCTGTTCTATGTAGATTTCTTGGTTGTGTATGGGCCTTGGATTGATCACTTCTAGTAGAGATACTCAGAAACAGAAGCAGGCACAAACATGTTCATGGCTAAGTAGCATTTAGCAAACACAGTACAACCCCCCCTAAATATCATATAATAATGAATGAAAAATATTAAAGGTGCTGTCTCCGCCGGTTCATTTATGGCAAAATTTTAAAATTCTGCGTATATCTGGAAAGTATTCGACAGTAATCAGTGACATAAGATATTTGACACATCAATGACGTAATTTGAGCATCTGTGTGAGGAGCAGGGGGCAACAACGGGACAACCAATCCAATGTGAGCCCTTCACCTTTGATTGGACGACCCATCTGTTTAAAATTGTTGTTGTCTCTGCAGTGCATGTTGTGGGGGCGTGGTTTCGGGGGCCATCTCTGATTGGGGAGGGGGTGTTGCTTAGACCGTTGGTGCATTCAAAAAAATTTCTAAGTGCTGCTGAAGAGGCAGCGGCAGAGACAGCACCTTTAACTGCTATAAAACATGATTGAAGTGGTTGGTTTTCTCGATTCAATGTTATTAGCGAGCAAAGAATAAAACATTTTCAACCCCTCTCCGCCCCTGTGTGAGTCCATATTTTTCGTCCGAAATTGTCGCACGTTTAAAAATAAATACGACCTCACACGTTTAAACACCGACTCCGAAACTTTCGTCTGTCATTAAAGTTTTCGGAACAGGTTCATTTTTATGAATTTTTTCGCATCCATCCCAACATACTGACAGCTGCTGTTCAGGATCAATTGGATCGCAGAACTTGGTGGTCTTGTTTTTAATGTGTGGTTTCAGTATTGCTAGCAGCGCAAACTGGACCACTGACATCCTGAAACAGACCTGGAAACCATCGGGAGAATTCCTCAGCTCCTCCATCAGCAGGTGAAACTCTCCTTGCCCTTGACGCCTTCTCAGGATTGGATGGACCCAGTATTTATTTTTTCTCTTTCTACTTTCAAGAAGTGAGAGGAACAAAATCGTCCTCACTGCTTGACTCCGTTTTGATTTTTTTCGCAATGGATAGAATAATAAAACGCATCGGACTCAGTGTGTATGGTTTCTGTGCGTAATGACTTTTATCGAATCATGGATTAAAAAACGCATATGAGAAATATGGACTCTGTGTGCAAAGGCCTTAAGTGCCGATGTGAGCAACAGTGAGCCGGCACACAAAATGAAAAGAGGAGCGACAAAAGACCAAACAACAATTTTAAGTTGTTGGTCAACAACAAAAAGAGAAATCTCTTCCCAACAGGAGGTATGTTACTATTACGGCCCTACCACTCATGAGTCAAATAATTGTCTTATTTTCTGCTGCGTTATTGTGTCAGCTGAACTGTAAACTAGAATTACAGTACGCCGTAACGTTAGCCATTACATAATCACACTGCTTTTACTGGAGCTACTTAGTTGGGATTATCTTGCTAATGTTAGGTATAACTAGTTTTTATTTCTTAGTGGTATCTTATATTTCATCAGATCCAAGAAGGTGAATGTAGCAGCAGGACAGGCAGGATGACCAGAGAGGGAGAGGAGGCACAGGTGACCAGGTGTGAGGTCAAAGAGTTAAAATGCTGTGGCAAGCAAACACTGTTGAGCAGGCTTAAAGACATGGAAGAGTCGTCCATAGAAGTGTCTGACTTTTTTTTCCCTGGACCATGTGGTTTCCTCACAGAGAGAGACGGGATGAGGTCAGCGGTCCAGCAGGCAGGGGAGTTTCAGAGGAGCAGGTTGGAACATAAATGCTGTGGCAAGGACACAATTATGAATACACACATCCAAACAGTCAAGAAAGTTACTTAAACATGATTTAAAATAAATAAATACTCATATTACTGTAACTAAAGATTATGTCTAAGGTGTAAGGTGCATGTCCCCGGACCCCCCACATGGGTGGAGATCTCACCCCCCCCCCAATGTTCAACCCAAAGTTACGCCCTTGTGTGGGCGTCTAAAAGGGAATTGTGTATTGTTGTGGCTGCGTATTGATTGACTTCTGGCTAATCAGGACCCTGCAGCTTTATGTCCCACACTCCATCTAATAAACCATTAGGTCATACTGCCCCTCAGGCATAGACTCAAATGGCAGCCCTAACCTTATCATACCCTAGGCAGCTACAAAAAGGCCTGTGTGTTTAAACTAAATATGTCTGAGTATCTAACATATGTGTACTGGTCCATCGACCATGTATGAGCTGCATGTGTGCAGATAATTCTAATTGTGTTGGAATGCAATATCGTGTGTGTGTGCAAACCTGTCTATGTATATGTGGCTGTGTGTATGTTTGTATTTTGCCTACAATTTTCATGTCCTTCATTAGATCATACACAGGGTGAAAGACGGGCCATCCAGATCATTTTCAACCTATACATTGTGAGCATGAATCCCATCAAGCCATTGAGCTCTCAATTTGATCTTGGCATTAATTAAAAGCTTGGATGTGTATGACCATGGCAAATGATTCATGACCGTCTATTAAGACAATGGCAGATTAAACTGCTAATTAGACTTCTTTATGCGAAAATAGAGAAATATCAACACCTCCATCAATATCCAGCCGTGTTTCCTGGAACCGTGACATGATCTTCATCTTGAGTATGTCTAATGCAGATAAATATTCCTCATTATGTGAAAGCTCAATTTAGCATTAGTGGCATTTAGTAAAGGTTGAATATTCACCACAGTTTGATCAACAGCATATGGTTGTGCCTGTACCTGTTATGTGTTATGTGTGTTTGCAGTTTCAAACAATTTCATTCACAATGTCATGGTTCACATATTCTGTCTAGAGGTGCCTCTGCATACAAAATGTTCCCCACCCTGTTTGGCAGTACATTAGCACAGACTTGCTTCCCCTTTGAAGTCAGTTGGCGGTCTAGTTCTCCCCTGTAGCCCACCATGGCTTCTCCCTGCAGCCAGTATCTGATGAAAAGGCTCCATTGTAGCGGGTATTACCCTAGCTAGACCCAGCTGGGATCACTCACAGAGGGAGAGACATGTTTAACTAGCTGCTTGTTTTGAACTAATTTTGAGGTGACCTCTCAACAAAGTCCAGCACCTCCTGCATGTCTGTGTTCTCTTTTCTTTAACATTGACAATAACGTAATGTGCAAATAACTAAATGTGAATAACATTTCTTTAAACTAAGTTTATATGAAGAAATGCATGTGTATCTTGAGGAAGAGTTGTGTTGACTAAAAAGGTCAATGAAATACCAATGTCACTCGCGTTGCCCCAATCAAATGCATCCATTTAACATGCGTCCCCATGCACCGCGCGCACCTCTAGTTTGATGGCCAGGTGCGCGCCCTAGCGATGTGCTCGCGCGGCTTGCGACCAGACGACTGCCCATAAAAATCTATAGATTAGCCGCATTGTTGTTTAGGCCGCAGGGTTCGAAGTGTGTGAAAAAAGTAGCAGCTTATAGTCCGGAAATTACGGTAAATAATATGATTATTTTAATAATATATAATGCCAGTATACTAGGCAACATTTTACTTGATAGAAATGTCATTTTATACAATACATCTCTATGGATCTCATTTCATTTTTTCATGATTCATGATTTCATGATTCATATTTTCAATCTCAGCATCTTTGTTGATTCAATGTACAATTTTGTAGCCTTCACATAGTTGTAGTCCCCCCCCCCAGTGGGTATATACAGCAGTGGCCCAGGGTGGTCCTCTGGGCTAAGCACTGATTTGCTAGGCATTGAGAGCTGAGCATGAAGCAGCTGGCTCTGTGTTTCATTGACCTATGCTTGTAATTACAGTGTGAAAATATCAGCCGTGCTCTCACGTAAATGTCGTCCTGGAGTGAGCAAAGTTTAATCGAAACAGAAACCCTCACCTCATATGACACACAGGTTAGAAAATGCTGATGCCAATTACAGGTTGGGCAGTGAATATTTTCACCTTTTTTATTACCCACAAGTGTAAAAAGAGAGGATCAATACCTTCTCTCCCTAACTGAGATGTCAGAAGGTAGAAATATAGATGCATATAGTGAGCTGGCAAACTGCTCAGGAAAGACAGACTACTGTATCTGAGTGGTCTGGGTGATGTGTTTGATTTGTCTGAAGGGAGCCACAACATTTTTTACTAGGGTTGTAACCAAACCAATGCATGTCATAAAGGAACCAGGGAGGATGTACATGCAGCACAATGAAGTCTGGGATATTAACAATAAACATGTTAATAGTTCTGACCTTAGTTTAGAAAACATTATATTTTGGATTATTTCTTTAACAAGAGTCACCTGCATATTCCCATTCCCAACCTATTTTCTTTGGCACAAACACCCTACAAACATTTATCTTGTTCCATCTATACCTTTCCATTACTGGTCCATGCTGGTGCAGTCTGGTCACCTTGGGCAATGTGGACCTGACAGTTACTCAAACTTCCCAGTAACACAATTGTTTAGGTTGTAAGGTTATTGGTTATAGGTTGTAAGGTTATTGACTATCAGTATTATGGGACAGTACAATGTAATGTTTTTATTATTATTATTATTTTTGATCCCCTTCTCCCCTTTACCCCTCGAAAGGTCCTTTTGTCCTCTCGCCAGTCCATCATTGTAAATAAGAATTTGTTCTTAATTGACCTGCCTGGTTAAATAAAGGTTAAATAAAAAATAAAAATTGTTAGTTCTCATGTTAATTATCGCCACACAAGGACGCAAGACAATGACTTTTGCAACGTGAAAATTGTCTAAACCACATCATTCTGTTAACAACCACTTCAGGATACCTCAAACCTCAAATCAAACTGAACGAGCAAGGTACAGTATGGGGATGTGTGTCCAGTCTAAAAGGAGGCAGATCTTGTGCCCCTCCTCGGGACTTCCCAGCATGCTTCGCTACGAACTATGAGTTAGTGTTATTTATTATTCTAGTTATTGATTAGATGTCGTTTAGTCAGGTTAGATATGTGTGTTGCATAATGTTTGACATGTGTGTTGATTTTAGTTGAGATGTCTTTTTTATTTATAGTCACGCTAAGGAGGAAGATTATTTGGCCATTGTGTAACTGTGGTTGTTCCTTTGCCTATTAAAGTTACTTTTCTTAAGAGCAATTTTTGCCACAGTATGCAGCATCAATCAAGTATAGTAATTTTTCACCAAAGTCCAAAGTTATTAAGCACCAGTGTTTTCAATACATAATCAGAAAAAAAATAGTTGCTAATTATAAAATTGTTATGGGGTTGGTTTTGCCGAACCTAGACGCAGCACTCAGAGACAAGGATTGGGTAGTAAAACAGGTTTTAGTCACTGTATATGTGGTGGGGCAGATTGGAGGGCAAGGGGAGCAGGGCAAGGCAGGCTGACCAGATGACCAGTAGGGAGGGCAGGCAGGCAGGCGACAGGTGGGAAGGTGAGCGAGCAGGCATACAGACGGAGAGTGGCCGAGATGCAAACTGACTGGGTAGAAACAAACAACAATCTGGCGATGAGTGGATGAGAAGCTGGGGTTTAAGTACAGCAAAGGTGATGAGTTGATGGGAAGCAGGTGTGTATGATCAGAGCGAGAGGGAGTGGCATGGAGAAGCAGGGGAGGTGCCAGGACTCGTGACACGCCCATCTGTGCCAGACCCAGGAGAAGGAGATAGAGGGGAACAGAGACAGGCTGTGTCCCAATTCAGGGGCTGCATCCTTCAAAGGCTGCATTTCAAGACCGATTGCGTCACAGCGGCGCGACTTAGGCTGCCCCATAGCGAAGGCTCCGTCAAATGCGGACAGATGGTGCAACAGATGTATCCTTCACGGTCTAACCTATCCCAAGATTCATCGCGCGCCGGTGACGGGTTGGATTTTTTCCAGAGATGCGTCCCAAAACATTGCCGGCGGTGCCAATATTAAAGTAAGGTTAGGGTTAATTTAAATATGTAGGCCTAATTATATTGTCAAAGTTAAAGGACATTAACGCTAGACATATAAACTACCTTACTAACTTACGTACTAACTGTTGTTAACTAGAGTTAGCTAATACCAATACCATAACTAGAAATGTGCACTCGAAGACCGCAGACCTCCGCCCAGGATGCACGTCGCCTTTTTATGCGATTCAGATTCACATCCACTCCAAAATGTAATAACTCTTCCTTGGGCCAAGCTGCACCTATCCAGCAGGTATCATGAAAATTGGATGCTGCGTTAAGCAATTATACCTCACTTCCTGTTTACACGGCGTTGCGTTGACCTTGAGTGTTACTCAGTGTTAAATTGACCAACATGCTTTTTTTTGTCATTAAAGTTTTTATTTCTTTACACATAACATATATAAACAGACAGTTTTACTTTTAGTTACAAAATATCCAAAGGCCTGTGATAAATACCTATAGTATACAAAACAACCAAAATAGACAGTCAACCATCATACTGACATCAATCAACACAGTGTCACAGCAATGTTACAAGCAAGAACGCGGTCCCATGACCTCTCAAAGTTATCAACATCATCATTGATCTTAGCCAACATGTGTTCATATGAGACGACCTCTAATATTGATTCCATCCATTTTTTAATATCTGGAGAGGATGTACTTTTCCACACTCTAAGAATCATTCGGGCCGCTGTGACCACCCCTACCTTTATCACTGCAAGGTGATAAAGGTAGATAAAGGTACATTTTGATACACTGGGCAGCTCTGTTTGGTCCCCCAATAGGCATAATCTTGGCGATACGGGTATCGTTAAACCCACCCACTCCCCTATGTATACTAGCACTTTTTCCCAGAATGGGTTAACAAGTTTACATTCCCACATTGCATGTATAAACGTTCCTGTTTCTGTCTGGCATTTCCAGCATAGGTTATTGACCATCAAACCCATTCTGTGGAGCTTAGAGGGAGTAAAATAAAACCTATGTATTAACCTATACTGTGTAAATTTACCCCTAGCCTCCCTTATATATTTCCCAGTATTGGATACAATTTTTAGCCAAACCTCATCACTCAGGCCACACCCCAGATCCTTCTGCCAAATGGTTCTCAGACTTTTACAAATATCCTTTTGTAATCCACTAAAGATTCTGTAAAACATAGCTGCCCTGTGTGCTGTACAAGGCAGTTCCAGAAATTCCATCACTGGACTCCTGTCCTGAATAAATTGGCCCTTAGTTATACAATCCCTAATCTGTAAGTACTTCCAAAAATTATCTTTACTTTCCAAATTATATTTTTGCTTAAGTTCAGAGAAATAAATAAACACACCATCCAAATATAGGTCACCTATCTTGTGTATCCCTTTTACAAGCCATTCATTCCAATAGACAGTCCTTTTCCCGATCCGTACAGCCGGGTTGTGCCATACAGAGGCATATGATTGTCTCAAGTGCGACACACCACACATCCTGTACATACTGTACTTCTCTCCAGACTCCTAGAATGAGCCAGTACTGGGTTTGAAAAGCAATCCTGTCTGTCAATAGTGGAACCCTGTGAAAGCACGTCCAAAGGCTTGAAGGGACTTACAAGCTCTTGCTCGATTTTGATCCAACTCAGTTCTGATTCAGTTCCCCTCCAGTGCTTAGTCAATCTGGACATTTCAAATGCCAGATTGTATAGCCTAACATTGGGTAGAGCCATCCCTCCTATGTCCCTTGGTGACCACATTTTCTTTATATTGATCCTCGGCCTCTTCCCGTCCCATAAAAAGTCTTTGATAATCCTGTCAAATTGTTTAAACATCTGTGGTGATATGCTAACAGGCAACATCATGGATATGTAATTGAATTGTGGGGCAACCACCATTTTTATCACGTTAATTTTTCCCCATAGAGTAAGCTTCAATTTTCCCCATTTGTCCAGATTCATTTTTATCTTTTGGAGGAGAGGTTCCATATTTGACAACATTACTTCATCCAAATTCGGATGTAACTGAATGCCCAGATATTTCATACCTGAAGGTATCCATTTGAAATAAAATGAAGTGACACAGCTGGAGTGGCATGTATTCGATATTGGCATACACTCCGACTTGTGCCAGTTTATCTTATAACCTGACAATGTAGAATATGAGTCAATGCATTCTAGTAACACCGGCAGAGAGCAGGTAGGATCTGCTACCACTGCCAAAATATCATCAGCATACATAAACAGCTTGTGCTCTCCCCCCCCTGCATGCACACCTTTAATTCTTACATTAGCTCTAATTGCTGAAGCCAGTGGTTCTAGCACTATCGTGAAAAGCCATGGAGAGAGAGCGCAGCCTTGCTTCGTCCCCCTAGAAAGGCAGAAAAAGTTTGACATCAGCCCATTTGTGAGAACAACTGCTCTCGGATTGGTATAGAGTATTTTAACCCAGTTACAGAAGCCAGGCCCCAAACAGAATTTTCAAAGACTTATCATGAGGAACCCCCACTCTACCCTGTCAAAAGCCTTCTCGGCATCAAGCGAGAAGGCCGCGACCGGTACCGGGTTAGAGCGATTCAGACATGTGAGATGCATAAGTCTTCGCATGTTATCAACTGAGGACCTGTTTTTAATAAAACCCACTTGATCACCGTCTATGATGTCTGGTAATACGTTCTCTAATCGCGACGCTAGTGTCTTTGTCAAGATTTTAAGATCCACCCCAAGTAGACTTACGGGTCTGAAATTAGATGGGTCTGATGTGTCTCTGTCCTTTTTAGGGATAAGAGAGATTAATGCATCATTAAATGTACCAGGCAGAGTACCTGTTTCAAATGCCTCCAAGTACACCTTAAGTAATATGGGGCCAGAATATCAACATATTTCTTGTAATATTCAACCGGAAATCCATCCAGACCTGGTGACTTCCCGGTTTTCATGGATAGAATAGTAGCTCTAATCTCTTCTTCTGTTATGGGAGCATCCAGTGTCTCTATTTGCTCATTAGAAATAGTGGGTAGGTTAAGATCTGAGAAAAATTTCTCCACTTTTTCTGTGTCAGGTACATAGGTAGATGCGTATAGATCTTTTTCATATAAATTATATATATAGTAAAGAAATTTTCAAAAACCTAATTAATTCCCTTTGCTGAGGTTACCACCCCATTGCCCCTCTTAATCATTGGTATATTATTAGCGTTATCCTGTTGCTTCAATTGCCTAGCTAGAAGTCGGCCACTTTTTTCACCCCCTTCATAAAAATGGGTT
>CABFOS010140355.1:6026-20750 GCA_900660315.1 Diretmoides pauciradiatus
TTCTTGTTTGTGCTTATCTTCTTATTGATACCTATGCTTGTTTCACAATTGTTGAGTGCAAGTATGGTCTTGGCTATCAACACACACACACACACAGCCGTTCAACCGGGAGACAAGAGAGGCAGTGCAAAACTAAGGCTATGCAAGGTTACTGCAAACGGGGAAGGGTGTGATGGAGAGACGAGAGATGGAGAGACAGAGAGCGTGACTGCGTGTGTGTGATATGGAATTGGCAACATACATCAAGATTTAGAGCAATTTACTTAAATGGTCTCTCTCTCCCTCCCTCCCTTTATGTACTCATGCAACCTATTTTTTAAAGAGGACCTAACATGACAAGGTATCACCAGGGCCAGGCTTACATATATGAATATTCCATTAGTGGATTGTGTGAGTGTGTGACTTTGAACCAGCCATACAACAGAAACCTCGGTGTGTGTGTGTGTGTCCTTAGTGCAGGCTTTGACATGCCCACCGAATCGTGAACCCAGCCTAATGAAGAAGTGATGCAGGCTGGGGCGCTGCTAGAAAGTGTGGCACCCCTGACAAAATGAGGCGCTGGGGCTCCACGCCAACGCCTCGCTCTTCAGCAAAACATCTTGACAATGAGTAGATGTTGATACCGCTGAAAATGAAAGTTGAGATGACATCCGTAGTTGTCCATGGCTGCTTCCTTCATACATTTTGTGAAACCCAGAGCTGAATATCTTTCTGGTATCGCTTCAGCCTAAAGCGCCCCCTCCCACTAGCATCTCCCCTGGTTGCAGATGAGTGTTGCTAGTCTCACTCAGCTGTCAGACCAGAGTAGCAAATTCAATCTATTCTGAAGGACGAAATGAGTGACAGCACAGCACTCGTAATCTATCACACCCCATGCCAAGAAACTCTGGCAAGAGCCGCATCTCACATGAGAATGAGGGAAAAGTGGGGGGAAAACACAACACAACTCGGCTGCAATCTGTCTCTGTCGGGCACAATCCTCATAACCCATATAAGAACAATCACATCAATCCATGGTAACCTTTATCTCTTTTATGAAGACTATAAATGCATAAATATAGATGAAATGTATAAATCTGACCAGCATAATGAAAAATCAATATTATTCCCATAGGGGCCTATAGTGTGTCCACCACACTAGTTTAAAGTGATTATGTCATTTTAATCACCTTCATGAGGTCCCCAACAAATTGACAATTTAATTTCATCACATCATTCATTGCAAATTACCACGAGGATCACTGATCGGATGTGAGGTTTCACTGTACCAACTCTGTCTAACTACAGCACCATGAAAAACTACAAAAAACTTGGCTGGGGTTCAGAAATGTAATTATTTAACTGTAGGCCCTTGACATGAAAAAAAAGTGTGAATCCGTTGAAATGGGAAGAGTTCCAGGGTCCAGTAAACACTTGTGGATGTGGACGTTTGAGAGAGGGGTGAACTCTTTTGGGCAGCAAGGTGGGTGGGGGGCCCCTGTGGAGTCTGAAGGGTAAAGATTACATTTTCACACTGATTAAGGGATAAGAGGCTTTGGCATAACGCCAGACGCCAAGGGACAGTGTGTGTGTGTCCTTGTCAACACCAGCAGGACACTGAAGGCAATCATGGTTTAAGCCAGTGGGTTGGAATCAATTAGCACATGCTAGCTCCCCCAAGTCGGTCAGCCTGCTTTTAGTCTGCTTCAGTTTCCAGACAAAACTCTGACATGCTACAATCCACAGAACTTTATTAACAAAACAATCTGGTTATGGAAGGTGACATACATAGACAATTTGGAGATGCTCATGAACACTTTTTAATAATTGTCCATAGATTATGAGGACTGAATGAATGCTCAACTCGCCTCAACCTCGAAGAGCATGGTAAGCAAGTCGACACACCCGTCACCCAGGAACAGTGATGAAATCATCTTTCTGTAGGTGTTACTGTGGAAATAACTAATGAGGGATCCTAAATAAATAAATAAAATGACACTTGGCGATCTGAATAATTGAAACATACTCCTTTTCCAATCTTTCTGACGTGACATTTGATCTAACCTGTCACCAACATCATGAAATGCTTTTACGTATTCATGAGTGTTAAGACATATATGCCAAGAACTGACATAACCCTGACTGGATGCAGCAGAGGGTGACAGTCCTGGTGGCTGACCCCGTCATTAATCTATGCATTACATTTTTACGCTTGTATGATCAGATCAGTGACACACTGACACTTGGCCCCAGCTGAAATAAGCTTTATAACATGTACATCTACACTCAACAGCTGGGTGTGATGAGAGAGAAGCTTCTGCATTTAATTGTTAATTGCAAGTGATACATTTACAACTGCAAGGCACCATAGACCCAGTACAGCAAATGCACCATACTCCATGTCAGACTGCACACACAGGTTTATTTTAAACATAATAATGTTGGAATTCCACTTTTGTGGATGGCATATTCATTTGTTAGAAGTTGTAATCATCACAGCGATTACTGACTCAAGCGGTAAGACCTTTCCCGGCGGTCTAGCAGGCCCTCAGCAGCCATTCGGTTGCAGTTCCTGTGTATATACAGTTCCATAATGTGGTTCTGAACGTCTCCTGGTGCTCAGGTCCTGTGGTCTGGTGGGTCGGCATTAAGTGATCTCTCTGAAAGCCCTCTTCTCCACGTACTTAACCTTTAGTCTCCTCTTGAATCTAGGAGACAGGGAAGGGAAGTAAGACGGGATAATGAGATGCGAGCAGCAATGTACATGGAAGCATTTCACCAGTGCTTTATGAATTTGCATGTGACTAGTCCACAAGTCACTGGGACTCTGACTGGACACTTAAAAGCTTTTTTTGGTAAGAGAAAAGAAGATGTCCTTACTTGGCTCTCTCCCTGGGTTCAATGAGGTTCCTCTTCTGCAGACTCTTAAAGCGGTCCTTGAGGACACTGCCCTCTGGCTGCAGCACCATGACATTACAAGAGGTGACAGGAGAGACAAGCCCAGACAAATCCATATGAGACAATCATCACTGCAATCATTCAACACACAAGCTGTAACCACATGTTAAAGGTCCCTTCACATTTAGAGATATAAAGCTAGGGAATAAGAGAGAATGGCCTAGAATTTGCCACTGGTAATTAGATTAGATGAAACTTTAATGACCCTGTGGGGAAATTGGGTCTTTGCAGCAGCAGACAACAGGATAGAGCTAAGAATAAGAACTGATCATAATACAACCTACCGAACATATTTAAAAACAATACAACAGATTAAGACACAAGATCTACTTGGACAGATGTACAAGTTTAAATGGATGTGCATCATTAGCTATTCCCATTATGCAAGAAGAGTTTGTGAGGTACCTTGAGGCGTCGTAGCGAGCCGGCCAACTCATCACTCAACTGAACCTCCAGGTCCTGAGCCTGGAATCTGCACGAGGGAGAGAGAGCAACAGTTTACCATATGGAGATCAACAGATCAAGCCCACATACTGCCCCCCATTGGCAGAATCATCCACATATAGTAACTATGCAAACAAAGCAGACAAAGTATATATTTTCATGACTTGGGATGTCAATCACACGAGACTATGTCTTAAATGAGTGGAGAATGAAGGTTGATCAATGTGCAACTCAAGTCTTCTAGATGCTCAACACATTATTTTAACAGCTGACACTACAGAGACAATTGTAGGAGGCAAATTATTCTAAATCACATTACTAGTCTCTCAAATATAGAATAAAAGGAAAAAATCCATCCAGATAGAGATGGAGACTTTGACTCATTTGTATATTGTAGCTGTAGAAATGTGCACACATCTAAATCTTAAACTTAATAAAGATGAGCCAAAGCGGCGGTAAAAAGTAAACACATGAGCTATACTCTCGGCCTAAAAGGTTTAAACATCTAGAAGAAGACGGGAGGAAATCGTATGTACTTGAGTCTGCCGAGGCGTCTGGGCTGAGCTTTCTGGGCCTCCTGATTGGCTTTGCGTTGCTTCTGTCTCTCCCTGGTGCTCTGCTCCCGCTTTTTGATGGAGGCCTTGATGGAGCGAAGCTGGAAGAGCTGCTGCCGCCGGCCCGTCTGCTGTCTGTCGGCCTGCTGCTGCTGCTCCTGGGGTGGGGGAAGAGTGAGAATGGGGGAGATGGAGAATTAGATAGAGAAGAGGGAATGTTTAGTCTACAATAATAAATGGCCCATGTATCAAAACTATTTTTTAAATTACTTTTAGAAACCAATAGATAATTGGTGCTGTGGCATCAGAATGAGTGGGTATAATGAGTTTTAATTAATTAGCCAAACGTTGTTGTTCCATACATCACTTTTACCATCAATCAACAAGGCTTCCACGCTGTCACTCCTAATCACCACCTTTTGGCAACTCAACTATCATAGAAAACTCAGGCTTTCCTAGTTGTAGAACACTGTTGGATCAAGCAAGATGTCAGACAGCAGAAATCTGTTGTGTATGTGAGTAATAAACTCATGGACCTTGAGTGTAATTGTCAATGTGCTGAAGCATGCTACAGGGTAGGGGTGGGCGATATGGCAGAAATATCATATCACGAATTTTTTCAGGCAGGATCACGATCTTGATTCTTTTTCATGTTGGTTTATAAGACCTTTTTGAAATCACTGAACAGTACTTATAACAATAATGATACAATACCTTGAAAAATATCAATTTCCAATACCACGGGGGGAGGGGGGGGAATTGACACAATATTGAGGGCATAACATTTTAGATTTTTATTAAAAGCTAAACATAACAAGGCTATAACATGACAACGAGGTACGACTTTTCTTTTCTTGGATAGACGCAGAGAATAGCAGAATGACTGTCAGTGCCTCTCTTTAAATAGCGCAACAGGAATTATGGCATGATCTCTACTGCGGGAACATTTCAGAATCAGAATCATATTTTTCACGGGTCTCAGTCACCTAAGGGGACAGCCAGTGATTACCAACAGTAACAGCAAGAGAAGAGTGTTGTAATCAGCCCCTACATTTTACTGGGCCATCTTGTTTAATGCTTCAGTGATGTTGAAAGAGGAGCTGTCACCAACCTCTCGAAATTCTTTGTAGAGGTCGGCATGTCGGCCCTTCGCTAAATTTGTTGTGTTAGCACCTTTCGTTAGCACTGTTCTGCAGCATCGCTTGTATATGGGCTTGCTTGTATCTTTTGCCTTTTGCCTTTCTTCGTTAATTTGCCTCAAAAGAATTTCCAAACAGCAGTCCTGCCGTTTTCTTTCTCAACCAAAACCGGTCGCGGAGGCTCTGCACTTGTCATCTCTAATGAGCTAAACAAACCGGAGCGAATGAGACGAGTGACGAGAAGAAGACAGCACAGTGAGTGAGAGGAGGCGGGGCTATGTGGGCACTGCAGCGGTGTATGTGTGTCAACTCAGCGTCAAAGAGAAGAGAGAGCGAGAAAGCGCAGCTGATATAGTGTAGAAAATGAGTAATGAAACAGTTTCAAACATTCTGAATCGATATGTATTGAAAAAAACAAACAATAGTATGAGTCAGAGAACTGCAACTGATAGAATGTGCATTGCAGCACGATACTACTAACGATCTCTCTGTAAAGGCAGATCTTGGAGACATTTTAATTGTTCATGTCATATCGCACACCCCTACTACATGGTACATTACAGCTAGCATACGGTCAGGATTGTGTACGTACCTTGATCTTTAATGCCCTCTCTCTCTTCCTCTGTTTCTCTGTTTTCTTCTCTGCCAATGAAATAGCACCCACTGGCAAGTCATCCTCTTCCTCATTAGACTCCTCTTCTTCCTCCTCCTCCACGAGGCCTTCCACCTGCTCCTGGAACACCGTCTCCTGCAGGAGAGCACACAAGCACACACACATCAGATAACATTCAAGACCCACGATGTTTTGATGCAGTGATGATGTGTTTTATTAATGTGCATTGTCCCGTCCAAATAAACAAATATACTAAACTGAACTTGCATCAATAGACCAAAAAAACATGTTACAGCTTAAAAACAAAACAAAAAAGAAAAACAGGGAAAACCGGAGTTGGAATGACAGGATGTACCTCTGTAGCTGTGTCTTCTTTGTTGACAGCCAACTGTCCTTGTATTTTTTTTTCTTCCTTTTGTTTCTTCACCTCCACCTCATGGGCCTCCAGCAGCAAGGCCTGGGGTAACAGAGCAGGAGCAAAGAGATGAAGAGGTGTCAGCGGCTGGTTACAGGCAAGTCAGTTCAGCATCGACAGCGATTTCACTTTTAGAATATCCATGAAAATGAAAACAACTATTGATCAGCTCAGTCAGCGTTATGGGAAAATATTGTTCCTTTAACACTGAATTAAAGATTTCTATATTTAAGTGTGTGTGTTTAGGTACTAGAAACGACTGATACCCAGCCCTCAGCAGTCCATAGATGAGCTAGTGAGGCTGATCCGTGGGAGTAGAGGCTTACCTGATGGGAGAAGAAGTCTGGGTTGTAGGATCCTCCGGGAGCGATCACCTCCACTGCAGGGAGCACAGACGGCTTCTCATTCATCTTCTCTGGACGCTGACAAACCAACGACACAGACACATCAGTCAAACTCCCGCCAACACACACCAATATTGGAGAAACTTTTTAGCGGCCAGTAACACAGAACGTTATTAGTTGATGCCACACAAATGGCAAACAACAGCTAAATTAACAGATTAAACCATCACCAAACTAAGAGTGTTCAAGATTGGAAAAGAAGTCACTTGCATGTCTCACCAAGATGCATGTACTGTTCATGTACTCTCACCTTGACAAGCTTCTTGCCAGTCTGCTGAAGGTACCAGGGGTCAGCTGTGCCTTTGGCTATATTATAAAGAAAACATGGTTACAAATATACATAGGAGAGTTTAGCAATGCTTTACTGATCAGCACCATACACTCATGGTCCACTCTAATTGCAGTCTGATGACCCCAGTTGTAACTTACTTACTTCCTACTTACTACAGCATGTGAAAGCTAAAGACTAATTTTTCACTCATTTCTCACACCCATTTACACAATTGATGACATTTCTAATTCATTGTGGGGTGACTTCCCATATGGGAATAATGTTTCACTTAACATATTGCTTAGCTAGTTAACCATTCAAAAACTGGAGGAAAACTTTGTAGAAGTTTAGACGTTACCGCTTAGTGTCAGAGAGTGTACGGGAGCCAACAGGCACAAAGTTTGAGAACAAGCGAAGAACAAAGCCCGGATATAACCGAGGCATTCAAATGTTACAGTCTCAGAAAGTTACCGGTCACTGTGGGGGGTGACCCTGATTGATTTATCTGTCTGCATTCATCTGTTTGGCGGGTGTTCATTGTGGGCCTGTTTAGAAGGTAAAATGTTTGTTTACAACAGAAAGTATTTTAAGTTATAATGGATACCAGATAATGGAAAGTAACGAAAAACATAAAACGCAGCTTATTTTACATCTAGCCCAACATGAATATACCCAAAATGTAGATAAATAAATTCCTGGCGGTACTGTATCGTGTACAAACACTGGGCTCAAAGAAAGCCTTGGAGAATGGCTGTATTTGGGGTGGCCTACATTGGGACTATATCTGGTTAAATCGAGCCTTGTGTGTTGAAACGCGAACCCCAATTAGGCCAATCCCTCGTCATTTTAGAAATCGGGACAACAAATCAGTGGCATCTTGTAATTCTTCTAATGTGCATCCAGCCTTACTCGCAACGATCACAAACAAACTCTAAACATCATTTCTACATATGTAGGTGTCAGTATCCTCAGATCGCAGGGGACCGTTCACATAACAGCCCCCTGCGCTCCATGTTGGTCTTCACATTCCCATGAAGGGAATACTGGGAGCGCAAGGATGAGATCATCACTGGACACACGGACACACGCACACAGAAATAACTCACTTTCTTGGCCCCACAGATCATAGAATCCTCTGTCTGGGTTGTTGTTGGCCTCTGTTGCTGCCTTCTTGGCCGTCCTATCCACTGGACGTCTGTTCAGCAGCTGTTTCTGTCTGCGCGGCACTACGCCTTTGGCTGCCAACTGTTCGGCCTTCTGGGCGATGCGACGGAGCTTCTTGGCATTGGGTTGCTGGTGGGCCAACACACTGGGGAGCAGGCAGATGAGAGATGATGAACAGTGCAAGATATGGGACAGGAAGAGATTAAGAGTAAGATGATGCGTCATACAAAACACAAGATAACTTTATTGTCATTGCAACATGTACAAGGGAAAGGGAGACGTGACTGAGAGGAGGTGCAGAGTGAAAAGAGGAAGTGATGATATTCAAACAGGGGGGAGGTAAACAACAGCAACTACTCTCTCATTGGATGCTTAGGCCTGTGTGATGACATGCACTACACTGTGGTGTGTGTCAGTATCCTCAGATCCCAGGAGACAGTTCACATAACGGTCCCCTGAGCTCCATGTTGGTCTTCACATCCCCATGAAGGGAATACTGGGAGCGCAAGGATGAGATCATCACTGGACACACAGTTCTAAAACAAAAACTTGAGAAAAGTAGTGCACGGCTTCAACAGATACATCTCATCTGTTCAAACAATAATGTGATCCTTTATTGATCCCCTAGTGAAATTATCTCCTTGCCTGTCCTCTGCAGGGAGGTCAGGTACAGAGCAGCACGCCTGGAGCTGGTAGGGATTCAGTATCTTGCTCAAGGACACTTCAGCAGGGCAGATACTTTCCAACATGGGGCCTTGCACCCGGGTCCTCTGGTTGAAAAGCAGTCTAACTACTCACTACGTCACCCTGCTAGATTTGGGCACAACTTGTGTGTGTTTTAGGATTTGGGTCAAGATTTCAGTCTAGCACAGGGGTAATACTGACGCATTATCTTAATTTACAACATCACAAAAAGCTTCAGCAGCAGATATACTGGATATTGTAAATTACCTCCCACAATTATCAGCATTAGTCTCAAAAATCATGTGTGGGTTTGGCTAGAATGAAAAGCAGGAGGAAGAGGAAAGGTGAGCATAGGGAGAATAAAGGCTAGATTAATACTAGAGGTGTTGCAACTTTGTGTTAGGCAGCTGGTTATGTCACTTTTATAATGTGTGGTGTGCTAAATGTCTTGCAAGCACTTCAGCTTTGTCATGGTGAACACCAAGCCCATTGTTTTTCTGTGACTGGCCACTTAAAACCTACCAGCAACCTACATGCAAGCCTCTATTCACACATCTAGTCACCAAACGAATGCATTAACACTTGAAGAGATCAGACTGTTCCATTTCTTCTGACGACAACTTTGCAATCCAGTATAAATGGAGATGGACAGTAGAAGACAGAAGGCCACGATGATGTGAACTCACTCTTTAGGTGGCGGGACAAGGGAGTCATGCTGCAGTATCAGGTCTATCCTCAGAGGGCGCTGCGCTTTCCCTTTCCTCTTCTTCCCCTCGACAGGTTCCACTGTTGCACAGAGAGGAGAAATATTTCATCTGAACCCAACGAGCAGACACGTGAGCAAATCTCTTCACTGACTGATGTCCAAAAGCACCAAGGAAAGTGAGTTTTGTCGAGAGTATAATCATTGCAATTACACATGTCCTAGTCTGGAAAATAAAGAGCTGCATAAGAGACAAGCAAGCAGATGATTTACATATTCACCCTTCTGTGTTGCTTTCTCCTGTTGGCCGACATCCAGAAAGAACAGGCTGTCATCTGGCTTCTCAGATATCAGGCCCCTGTCAGACAGAAACATCATAGTATGTCACATTTGAGAGTGGCCACCAAAGAAACAATAGTACTGATACTGACTTCAAAGAATGGAAAAGGGTCACATTGATGGATTCTTATCGAGGGACTTAATCCATGAATACTAATGGTAGACACAATAAAGGGAAGAAGTTTTAGGACAAACAAAATGAACGTGCAACACTGGGAAACTCGGGAGTTTACCATTTTAGAACTTCTACTATTTTCTACATCTACTTTACACCCGGGACACCAGGTGAACGCAACTAGCAGTAGGATAGAAACCCATCCGGTACCAGACGGAGAGAGCCAGCCCTCTCCACGTACACCTACCCTGTGGTCCTCTCCTGGAGTCGGACGTCGTCTAGAAACTCTTCGACTTCTTGTATGTCGCTGTGTTTGTTCCAGTTCTTCTTCTTGTTCTTATTTACACGCTTCCTCCGGCTGCTGACCAGGTCTGCGGGGTCTACCGAGGCCTTTGTAGGCAGAAACCCGGGCTGCGCAGCTACCACGCGTCTCAACCTCCTGGCCGCCGCCATGTTGGAAAACTGGACAACACGAGTCTTCTTCTTCTTCTTCTTCCTTAGTGCAGAAGTGTTGACGTCGTGTCGAGACAGCGCCACCCGCAGGCCACGTGGTGTAAATGGCGACACATATGTTACAATGTTAGAATATAAATAAGTAAGTTTAAAAAAAGAAGTTTCTTTTAGTTTATCATATTTCTTAAGGCTATTGTAAATGTGTACGATCTAAAATGGATTACTATAGTGATATAGTTTTACTTGATCGTCATCAATCGTATTTTTAAAGGATCGTTATTATGTTAATAACTTAATAAACACAAAATAGAGTAATAATTGCAGTACTAGTAGTTTGGATTCATGGTCTCAATGGCAGACATTTTGTATTTGCTATTGGATATTGGCAGTGCTACACTTTCTTTCAGTTGAAATGTACTATTTAATTAAACCATTCAAACTTAACTAATTATAATTGTCCATAAACAAAAAATGTGCAAAACTTGTTGCATGAGATTGAGTGTGGGTCAGGTCGTGCGGTTGTTTATTACGTTGCTGCATGTATGTAATATGTTTGTCGCAAATGCATTGTGGGAAATGTGTCTCCTATCGCTCTCCTATGTTCTTTTTCCTTTTTTCCCTCCCTTCGTTTTATTGCGAGAACAACGCTTTAGAGACTCCAGAGTAAATTCACAATTTTAGGCTGTTTGTCTTTCACTAAGTTTTCAAAGGTAAGTATCACCTTTTCACTAAAACTTCAATCTATCGTGTGATGTTTTGTTAGTACTCGGACTGCCGTGTTTTTTGGTTTATTTTTGGTAAAAAAGAACACGCAAACCAGGCGAGCTGTTCTCTGGCAGCTCGGGGAGTCAGGGACCTGAAAGCAGTTGTGGTCTGCTCGAATTTGGCTCGGAAATGCGCCTAAAGTGAGGGGTCATCTGCCAAAATATTGTTATCAAAAGCTCCGCTGAGGTGTCTAGTGTCATCTTAAAAATGTATATTCCGGTTTACTGCCGCAGTTTTGCTATTCTTTGAGTCGTTTTTATCATCACCCTCTTGGTTTGCAACAACGAATTTTCCTTCCCGTTTACAATCTTCTAGCGAGGAGCCAGCCATCATCTCTGGGTGTGCTGGTTTCTGAACACCGGGCAGCCCGCGTGGGCGGCGTCCCTCGGTTTTCCCGCAAAATAGGCTATTTTGAATAAAAAATACAGGCTCGTGTGCACCCGGGGAATTCAGATTGACGAAACAAGCAAACCCATGTTGAGTGCGCAGGGGGCGGGGCTAGTCTGGCCATGATCTCATTGTTATTGGCGGTAAGGTCAGGGAAGTCCCGCCCCTGAAGTGCATATGCGGATTGTGATTGGTTCATATGATAAAGAGCTGTTGTGTGATTCGCTACCGCAGATGTCCGTCTTGTTGCAGTCATTGCATAAACTGCCTTGGATACAGTTCGTCATAATTTCAGGTTCCCAGTCCAGATATGTTTTTGTAGCCCACTCCAACTTCAGTATAGTAACTGTCATGATGAATGTAAACTTTAAGTCTTGTTACATATAGCTGAAAATTTCAGTTTGTAGCTGTGACATCCTGCACCTACAGAACATTTTATTCAAAGCCTTTATGGTTATTCTAAATCAAGTTTATGTATATTGCCTTTAATCACGTTATAGTTTCAAAGGGCTTCACAAACGACCACATTACGAAATAAAAACAATGAAAACAAAATTAAATTGATATCCCCAACCTGAGACCCTCAGTGTTTACTGAAGCAAACCACCTTTCCCCCCTCAGGTGATCTGTAGTAGCCATGGCCCGTACCAAGCAGACTGCCCGTAAGTCCACTGGAGGCAAAGCCCCACGTAAGCAGCTGGCCACAAAGGCTGCCCGCAAGAGTGCCCCTTCTACCGGTGGTGTCAAGAAGCCCCATCGTTACAGGTGAGACAAGGTGTAGTCCGTCTGTTGGTGCTGGTGAGAACAACAACACCGGCTACAGTCTAACATACCTTTACTAATTACAGTGGAGCTGAAAGTCTCAAATCCTTACACACACCATACACTTGTCCTACCAACAATAAGCAACAGAGGGTGCTAGGTATATATGAATATAAACAATAAGAATCAGAACAATGTATTCTGTTTAAAGTTCATCATTAGGAAAAGGCAGGTCACTTCAGCTTCTACAAGTGGACAGGACAAATTGAGGATTCCCCCATCTCAACTTTGGCATGTCTCATTGTGTGCCTGTCCTTCTCCCCAGGCCTGGCACTGTGGCTCTGCGTGAGATCCGTCGTTACCAGAAGTCCACTGAGCTGCTGATCCGCAAGCTGCCCTTCCAGCGCCTGGTGAGAGAAATCGCCCAGGACTTCAAGACCGACCTGCGTTTCCAGAGTGCAGCCATCGGTGCTCTGCAGGTCAGTGGTACCTACTACAGTAAATACATTAAGTTGCAAGGGATATGGGGCATTTGAACAAAACAATTTAATTAGTTATGTGGAGCTTATTTCTTGACGTGGTGCAAATATGCTATCCTGTTGTCTTTTGATCCATTGCAAATTAGTTGCATTTGTTACTTTTAAGATAATGCCATGGTTTACTCCCCCTGAATTCCAGTCTCTCTTCTCTCCCGCCTGCAGGAGGCTAGCGAGGCCTACCTGGTGGGTCTGTTTGAGGACACCAACCTGTGCGCCATCCATGCCAAGCGTGTCACCATCATGCCCAAAGACATCCAGCTGGCACGCCGTATCCGCGGGGAGCGCGCTTGAAATGCTTTCTGATTTATTATACATTATCCTCTTGTCCCTCCTCTACATCCCTTTCCTTCCTCTATACTTTTAGTAGTTTGGCATTGAGGTTCTATATGATTGTGATAACTGTAAAATGTGTAGTCATGTCTCCTTTGGTGCTACTAGTAGCAGTTTGCTTAGAATATCTTTATGTATGTTTGACATTTTGAATCACATATAATTACACTCCTCACATCTAACTATAAACCTCACAGGAACACCTAGTATCTGTATAGAGTGTTTTTGCAAAGCCAATAGTGTGTGTGTTCTCAAATCAGCATAGGAAATAGCATTAAGGTTGAGATATTTTCATCTTCAGATGGACACATACATATGGGTCTTACCTTATGGAAATCTTTTGTTTTTTTTAACAGAAATTTGATGTAATAGTAGTGTTTTTTTTACAACAATGGTGTATTTCTACTGTGTATCCAATTACAAAAGTTTGATTCTGGTTGTCAATTAGAAATGTCATTGTGCTAAAATGACACTGCATGGTTTGACAAGATTATAAGCGGCATATATGTAGCAGACCTATGTTGATCATATTTTAATTTTCAGCCACGTTCTTATATCCAGGTAATGTTTTGACTTTTTGTTCCTCTCTCAGGTTGATATGATAACCTATGATTTTTTTTCTACTGTGTTTTTGATTTATGTTTTCAGTCATTTTTAAAAGCAAATATTTGTACTCCGGAATTCACATGCAGACATAATAAATGGATTCTTGTGGTTAAATAGGTGTGAGTGGTAAATATGAACTGGCCAGTTAATCTGCCTGGAAAAAGATTTGGTTATTGTGTTTTTGTAAAGTGCAATATTTGTGATAATGACATAACTATATATCCCTTTGTGAACCTAACTATAAGTTAATATTTTTGTAAAATTTCCCAATTCCTCCCTCCCCCTCCCAAGCACTTTGAGTACTTAGAAAAGCGCTATATAAATCGAATTAATTATAATTATTAATATAGTTTACCACCAAAACATCTACTAAATTCCTGGGAAGACATCTCTTTTTAATTTCATTTCTTTATTTGTTCCTAACATGTTACATACATCAGGAAAGGAGCAGGAAGAAGAAAACTTATATTACCTGCCCCTTATTCAGAAACTAAAATACAAATTAGATGGTCTGCCAATATTATATCAATAACCAATATCAGGAGACAGCCTATACACTTATTGCTCACATGTGGGGAAAAGACAAATAAAGTATGAATTATGGATTTGAGACAGACAGAGACAAAGTGATATGAATTCGAGACAGACAGAGACAAAATAAAGTATGACTTATGAGTTTGTAACAGAACCCGGTTCACACAACTAGAAAAATCTATCACCCTACATCTCCGTATCGCTTAAATAATCTTTGTCTATATATTGATTGATTGATAGATTTTTATTTCGAACATTAAAACCAAAATGAATAAGAAATAATAATAAAATAAATAAATACAAATATTTAGGCAGCAAAATAATACAATAGTAATAACATACAAAACAAAACTCAATTAACTAAACAATGTTGGAAAAGGGCGTAGGATGAAGTTTTGAAACTTTTCGAGTCCTACCCCTGTTATTTAAGCTTCTCTCTCGGTCGTCCTCAGACGAGCTTCCATCGTAGTCTCCAATCCATCCGGTTCTCCATACACCCGGCCAGCTCCGAAGAGCTTTCTGCTCCAGCATCCTTCTTCAGGACATCCACATATGTTAGAGATCGG
>CABFOS010140356.1:0-10372 GCA_900660315.1 Diretmoides pauciradiatus
GCGTGTAGTCGGCCTCCCTCTCGCCGCCTCAGTTGGGCGGGCTTGGGAGCTGGCCTGGAGGGGTGAGGCTGGGTTGGGAGTAGTCGGGTGAAAGGAACTGGAGGGGTACTCATCAGAGGAGGATGCAGAGCTGGAGGATATTTGGAAATCCATGGTGTATGTTGTTGTTGTATTGGAGAGCCCAATGTCAAGTAAATTCCTAGCAATGACGTATGGAACTAAGGTAAGAATGCATTCTTAAAAATGGAACATGGATAGATTAACGATAATCACAGGTAATGGGAATGGCGAGAAAGCAATGAATGACAGTTAAGCAATGGTTGAGCACATGCTTGCAATACAGTGGCCTATGTAACATAATCATAGTAATAGAAATCATTGGCAAAGACGGTTAAGCAACAACCGTGAGTAAAACACATGCAATCGGACAGTATATGTGGCAATGAGGAAATGACCTACCTTCGGAATTCCGGAAGTTGCAAATGAGTTAGGGATTTCGTGAGGCTTGGTTATAAGGTGGAGGTGGCGCGAATGTGTGTCGAGAAAAGGGGGCAGAGCACTATGACGGATTGATGGGTTCTGAACAGCTGCGTACGGGAGGGATTGCGCGAGGTGCGAGACGTGACGGGTGATGGGAAGACGGACAGCGGCGGGCTGCCAACAACAGACAACACCTTAACCTATTATTTCTCTCTTGTGTTTTACTGTCTCTTTTTCCCTCAAGATTTACCTGCCAGTTTTATCTCCATCTCACATCATTATCTACCCTTGTACAGTAACACCCCACTCTGCTTATCTGGGGGAGTGTTTATAAGCAGAGCTGCAAAGGGCACAATGGGGATTGCAGAGAACGTGTGAAACAACAGGATGGCACTCCTCTACAAGCTGTTAATGACCTAATTAGCCAAAGCCAGGAAGAAAAGACATGGAAATGGCTAGCTGTGAGATGATGAAATATGGACTTTGTTTGAGCAAGAAACTACCAATGCAATCCAAAGAATTACATTTGAATGACTTTTGTTCTATATGACAGTAGAAGAAGACAGTTCATGCTTGATCACGCTTTTAGGTAACTCTTTAAAAATGGCAGGCCTAATATTTTAACTCATGCTTCTAAACTATTCCCTATGCGGTATTTGCAATCTACATCGCGGTAGAAACAAATTAACTAAATACGTCCTGGTGGGGGGTCCAGATTGCTACTGTGTTATTATCCTTGAAGAGGTTTGTGTAATGAGCACTTATTTATACTGCTATGAATTAATGTGGAAGGAATTTCCACCCTTTAGGATAGCTTATATATTCATTTTCATGCTTGTTAGTTGTTCAGGTATATGTTCGGTGTGAATACACATGAGACCAGGATGAGAACTGCATGAAAGCTAATTGATCCTTTACTGAGTGTAAAGTACATTTCCTGTGTGTTTCTGTTTTGTTGCTAGAATTTATAGGTGCAACTGAGGTGTCGAATTTGCTGAACTCCTGCAGCTCAAGATAAATTTGCGATATAGTGGTACCATTTTGATTCTGGTCATGTGACTTCCTGTAGGAGTGCGTTGGTAGTGTAGGGGTAAAAGTATTCGCCTACCACCACAGAGACCGGGGTTTGCGTCCCGGCAGCGGTACTTCCGGCTTGGTCGGGCATCTCTACAGACACAATTGGCCGTGTCTGCGGGTGGGAAGCCGGAGGGGTTTGTCCTGGTCGCTGCACCGGCGCCTGCTATGATCGGTCGGGGCGCCGGTTCAGCGGGGAGGGGAGCTGGGGAGGATAACGTGTTCCACGCGTCAAACAAACCCGGTGAAACTCCTCGCTGACTAGGGGAAAGAAGCGGCTGGTGACTTCACACATGTTAGAGGAGGCGTGTGTTAGTCTACACCCTCTCCAGACCGACAGAAGGGGTGGAGCAGCAACTGGGACTGCTTAGACAGGGGGAATTGGCAACGACTACATTGCGAGAGAAAAAGGGGGGGAAAGGAGTGCATGGCCGACTGATTGGCACTCGGGTAATTGGGATGTTTTCAGCCTTGCCAAGGTCATGGCTGAAGCTAGACTTCCCCCTGCCTTTCCTGCAGTGTTCCCTGTAGTTGATTAGCTGGTTAATGAGCCTTTGAGCCCTTTTAATGACATTACAGCACATACTGTAGCTTCCCCATTGTTATCATCACTGTGCTCTATGGTGAACACAGGTGAACAGGATTTATCCATACTGAAGTGAATATGGATAGCATGAATACCTGTGTCTGTGCCTATGTGACACTGACATACAGGAAAGTGGCATGGGAGCTCATCACAGGAGAGGAAGTGTTAAGAGACCTAATGAACTGAGAAGGAGGCTGCTCAATACAGGGATAGAAATAATGAAGTCACTGTGGGGTTTGGACTGTTTATGTGTTGAATGACTAAGCTCCGCCCTCTGGCCCACTGGGAGGTCTTCTGCACCCTTAGGCCTCTATCCAGAGATATTGCCTCATGCCAGCGCTTTAATTGGGAGGATGGAAAGTAGTCATGGTTCAGGGTGTCCTCATCACGGTATCCATGTATGAAAATAACCAGTCCGAAGGGGTATAGCACCTGACTGGTAATGACGCACCAAAAGGTGAAAAGGTGAAAGCATTCAGATAGCACACTGCCTCTGCTGTTCTATTTAATATACTTAAAGGTGCAATCTCCTCTTGGTGGTTTGGGCTGGACTTAGAAATATTTTCAAATGTCTCAAACGATTAGCAACGCCCCCCGCAATCAAGAATGCCACGCCCTCAAAGTGCATGCACACAGAGGCACCAGTAAACAAACAACAGCTGATCGTTCTGTATGGATTAGCTTTTAGCTTAGCTGTTAGCCCACCTTGACAGCCGTGCTTCCGCCTCCGGTCGCACCGCCTCTGCTTGGTCCTCTGTCGGCTTGTGCTGCTAGGTGAGTCCGCTGCACCGTAGGCCCCTGGGTGTAGCCGGCGTAGCGCACTGAGGCTACGTAAACACTCCCGAGTAGTCGTATCTACAAAGCCGAAGTCACTGGATGATCGTAATTCCATCAAGAGCTGGTAATCATATACTAACTTACTGAGAGTTTTGACTATATTTGGTGTTCTAGGCGGCGTATTTGTTTTGAAATATCCGAAACTGTCGCGAGCTCCTGCAGCCGCAGCCACACAGGGCGCCGCCATCTTGAACCATATAAGCACTAGCAGCACTGGCAGCTGGGACGTTCGAATCATTTGACTTGGTTTGAACTTTGATTGGCTGTTGGTTTTTTCGCTCCTTCCTCTTCCCCAGATGATGCATTTTGTTAATTCATGTGTCAAATGTCTTATTTTATTGATTACTGTCGATTACTGTCAGGATATTATGAGAAAATCAAAATTATGCCAGAAATCACCCAGAGGAGACCCATCCTTTAAAGAGTTTCTGGCAATGGTGAATGGTGGAACAAGTGAAAAGCCGATGGAAAAGTAATTTCCAACATGTTTATCCTCTTCAGTAAAGTGAAAGTGAAAAACCTTTGATCGAAGAAGCAAAAATTCTTTTTGTGACAGGAAGCAACAGGATTTATTTTATCAGGTATTGTAACTACAAGGACATTTCTATATGCAGATAATTAGGCAAAATGTCGGTCTAGGATATATGGTATTAAATTAAGATGTAAACTCAAATTCAGATGTAACCATTAATACAGGTCCAAGACTGTCAAAAAAGGGTACTGCTACTACTAAGTTTCTCTAGGAGGCATGAATATGTTGAAGTTGTAGGTCAGCTACCTAAGCGTGAGATGTGCTACGACTCCATAGCACTTCAGTGCTGAAAATGTTTGTAAACATTGATATTGGTCTATAAACACAACACAAGTCAATAGAATGCAACCCCACCTTTTTGTCTCTGATGTAATTAATTTCACAGCTCAAGGAGAAAGATATTGAGGTATACCATTTTAATTCAATTATCTACTTAATCTAACAGGATGGAGGAGAAATCAATTGCACCATGTGCTGCTGCTGTGCAAGGGGCACAGATATTTTTGAATTCCTGGCAGATCTGGGGAGACAAATCCAATTTGGGTTTATCTCTGTCAGTTTTTTTTTCAAAAGCGTAATTAGAAAATTTCTTAAACTTAGTTAACAAGTACAAAAACTAATTAAATCTTAAGATACAAAAAGCACGGCACCTTGTGCACGTGTGTGTGTGTGTGAGCGTGCACGCGTGTGTGTATATGTGTGTGTGTGCGTACGCGCGTGTGTGTAAGTGTGTGTGCGTGTGCATGTGTGTTCTTGTCCAAGAGCAAATTCATCAGACAGATGTTGGCTTCTGTGCATGATGGGAGGCAAAACATGAAAAAAGGAAAAGGCATTGTTAAGAAAAAGACAAAAAAATTAACATTCTTCCCACATATGATCTGGCGGAGCAATCCATTTATTGGTTGTCGTAATGTTATTTCAAGATTACATTGTATGCCTCAGGCTTTCTAATGCAAAAACATGTAATGTAAATATTTAGAAACAGAATAAATGAATGTTGATCTTGATTTGATTGTATGTAACAAACACATGCAGACTATTTAATTATGGTACTCATATTTTTGATAATTTGTTGTAGTTCCAAGGTTAGTGTCTAGGTCAGACTGTACTGTACCTTGGAACAGCTTGGCATGCCCATCATTCATTATTTTGCCAAATTTAATTACTGCCCTTATACCTCTCTATTTCTTTTACTCCCCCTTTTACTTTCTCATGTTCTTCCTTTATTTTTCTTTTATCATATAAGCCCTGAGTCAAAGCAACCCGAAAGAGTATGTTTATATATTTTTATGTATTTATTGGACCAGGCATGCTCCACTTCTACTAACTCTAATGATATTTGCACTCCTATTCATTCTGGCGGTCTGCCACAATGCAGTTGACTTTCATTCATCAAAGGGCCGTCTGCACAAACTGAGCCATCAGTCCTTATTGTGACCCACATTTTATAACACCAGGAACCGTCCCAAGACTTTATTGCATTGGAACTGACCGGCAATGCAGAAACACAAGCATTTGTTTGGGATGATTTTATTATGAGGAGGGATTCCTGTGCTGCCAACAGTACAGTATAGTTGTTAGCATGTGTGCCCCGGAAGCCACTGTGCTGGAGAGCCTGTGAAGATATGGGGATATGCAATAATCTATTTAATCAACTGTTTGCAGTCAACGAAGGGTAGAACATGAAAATGAAGCATGTACTAATTTTCATCCTCTGCATCCTAATGATGACGGCGAAAGACATTAGCGTGAAGTGATGAGGTCGTTAGGAAAAACCTATAGGAAAAACCTATTTGTTATCCCCCTTTGCCCTCTGCCCCTGATCAATGATTTCAATTTGCGCATCGATAAAAGTGAACGGGCTTAATGTGAGGATGCAACAAAATCCTACAGGGGTCAAATTAAAAATGCACGACATCGTAGATATCTTAGGTTCTCTGACTGGATGTTGTCCAAATATAATATTGTACCCCGGCAGCAATTATAGGGATCACTGGAAAGGGTGGCGACTGCGTGGAAATGAACTCTGGATCAATCTTGGCACTTATCAGGATATAAGTGAGTCGGCAGAGGTTCAAGGAGACTTCAGGAATCAGTTTCACACCTGACGCAGTGCAGCTCTGGCTCGGAGTTGGGCTGCCATTCAGACTCCACTTTTCAGCCAATTTAATTATGCTGTGCATTTCTTTATGTGCACCTCAAACGGGAAAACTTAAATCACTTCATAGGAAATTCATCATATTCCAGCTCTCCATTTCTGATATTATTACTCTCAGATTGGTAAGGTAAGTTTGTTTTTATTACCTTACTATGCCTCCTATGTACACCACAGCAGACACAAAAGATATTCCATCTTATATGAGAGAATCTCCTTTCTGGGTAAAAGCTTCCATTTAATTATTACAGTACTTGACTGTTTTGTTTTGATCAGCTGTGTCAATCAATAAAGATTTGAGACACTGACTGGCATGCTGTGAATGGCATGATTTCCGGTCCACTGAGATCAAATTCCTTTGGCGTTGCTAATCATAACCCCACCTATCACAGACCTGAGAGCATTCACATCTGTTAAAAACCTCTTACACACCTCTCCATCTAAATCAGCATGGTGCATTGTGATGTAAATTACCCCGTGGGCTTTAAGTTTTCAGCTGAATGAGTGAGAGTTCAGATAGCTTGAGTTATGTGGTAGGCCTTTCTAATGGTAGCTCATAATTTCACAGATCAATGAGCATTATCTACAGCGTTAAAAAAAAGGTTGAATTTGTAATGGGGCCAAACTCAATATTCCACTCCCATTGTGCACCAAGGACACAGCCTTTTCAATCCCAGGGGTCTGGCACCTTTTGAAGTACAGAACATTTTTGCATGTTGTATCACAAACTACTTACCTGCTGCTCCTCCTGGATTGAAATGTTGCCCTGTTATAAGAAAATGCGTGTGGCTAGCAGGCCATTAGGAGGCTAGTTCCAGGACACCAAAATCAGTGATGGGTTATTGTGGCAACATTTATCTAGGGATGTTTCAGCTCCTTCCTGGTGTAGAACCATCTAGTCAAGCCAACGAGGCCTATGATTGATTAAGTTGCGAACCTGCAATTCATAATGTTGGAACTCGGTGGGATGTGTATGAGTTACTACTATGCACGATCTGTAAACTCAGCATAACATTTTAACTAGCCACAACGGTGGCGGTACAGATCTATCCCTGAATGATAAATGGTTTGCCACGACAGTCAAAGCAGCTTTCTCTCCCTCATAAAGAGTTAAAAGAGCGTGAAATTCAAACCCAGGTAATGGAAGCTCAATAATATAATTGTAGCCTTCTGTCGTGCCCGAGGAACCTTCATACCACTTTTTGCTTCAGGTCATTTCTGATCCAACATTTGGAGTAAGGGGTGTTTTCAGCATAAGTGCAATTTACAGTTAGCAAGTGCATCCTTAGATATTTGCCCAAAAGATAGGAACTGGTTGAGCTATTATGATCTGCACAGGGCAGATAAATACAGTCGTGCGGGTGCGGAGGAAAAGAAAACACTACTTTTTCTTCAAGACTTGTTTACTGGACCTGCGGGGTGAGCATGCAAAATTGGTGTAAAATTCAATTAACACATAGCCTCGAAATATCCTAAGCAGAAAAAAAAGCTATTTAATTGTATAATGAGACGCTGCATATTAATTGATGCAGCTCATTGAGTTGAAATCGGGGACTACAAATAAGGCGAAAACATGTATTGATTAAAGAGTCTGCAGTGAAAATTCAGATTTATGGTGCACCGTGGCTAATACTGGGCCTTGAGAGGGCATCCATCACGATTGGCATGTGGCGTTGATGGCCTGAGAAAGTGAGCCAGTTTTATGGACGCATTATAAGTAGGGGCTGTCTGGGCCTTTTTAAAGCCGCATCACTCAGAGTGTCAAACAAAATTGGTCCATGTGTGTGTATTCCCATAGTATTCCTCTGCTAACCTCAGAAGTGAACCAGTGATAATCTGCAGTTCGCACACAGAAACACACACCAATAGTATCCCAAGCTCTGTGATCAGGTACTGCATAATCACCCTGCCAATACCATGTTCCTAACAGTAAAAGCCAGTCTGTTATCTTTCCTTCACATACCCCTTTCCCCAAAATAGACCTCGTTGGCGAAAGGTCCCAAAAATGTCAGCAGAGAGAGAAGACGCTGCAAAGTGCCAAGTAATGGATACCTAGAGACTCAGCTGGCTTGAAATTCAAACCGTGTATTCGCATGAACACTGCCTCAAAAATAGCTAATTGCAGAGTGGCTATTGTTTTTCCTTGCTGTGGAAATAATTATGTTTACAAATGGTTGGTAGGAATTTGAGATGGGAGCGAGACAGAGGGTTGAATAACTACCGCAGAATTATGCTTACCGAGTATTGTGTTTAGTTTCCTCTAAACTTCAATTGCCACTTCTGTGTAAACTGGAAAAAAATACTCAATAAGCATGGCATTATTGCGCTCTTATCTGTGCCTCTAACTATTCAAACAGAAATATTGTCTTCTAATTTGGTCAATTGGTTAAATCTTCATTCACAAACAAATCAGCGAGACGAGAATGCCGGAGGGTATCTATTCAATTTTAAAACCCGCAACAAAAACAACTCGGGTATCTGTGACGTACGGTGAGGCCAGTTACTCAAGGAAATGATTTCAGTCGAAATTCATCAACAATGCCTTGGAGGTAAGGTCAAACAGGGAATTGGAGCCTGAAAGCAAAGTGTGTGAATTCATTTCATGTTCTTGTAATCCAGTAAATATGAGTGCGATTAGTTTCGCCTCGCCGTGAAGTGCGAGGGAATTGCCCTGCGTTCAAAAGTGACCCAGCTTTACAAATGACAAATTGGTGCTTCGAAGACAAATATTTGACTTGGAACTAAACGATTCACCACAGGAAGACACACACACACACACACACACAACTACTGTTCACGTGGCTCTGATAAAGAGAGCTATTAAACCGAGTAATAAGCATCCTGTTCGCCACCCACTATTCTAGACACTGTAATTCACAAAGTGGACGGATGGATTGCGTAATACATTGCATATGAGCCCGGCACAGTATAAACATCCACACAATGGAGTTTGACTTGTAGATGGCTGTGTATAGGCTACCCAAATAAAGGATAACAGACCTTTATGTTTCTGACATCACAAGCGAGGGAGATGGTGTGCTCATCCTTTCTAATTCCAGGCTCCCGCCAGGTATTTTTTCGAGGGCTTATTCCCCGTTGAGTTGCTCTGCAATTTAATCCTGAAGTCACGTCAAGGAAGACAGATGAATCCTGTCATCTTCTGAGAGGCAAGAGAGTTGATTGACCTAAAATCCTGTGCTAATGTATTAGATACATATTTGGAAAATAGAAACTCAATTTGGTTCCTTTTAGAGGGGATTGAGTTCATAAGACATAGTCTCTGGAGCAGTGTCTGTACCTGTGACTTCCAGAAATGACTTAGTACCAAAATCTCAGCTGCCACCATGAGCTACACAATTCTAGGTCTCAGATTATGGATAATGGGTGAGACCCCCGCACCTCTGAATCTCTGGGTCTAGGGCCATGGTTACACCTGTCTTTTCAATGTGATCTGAGTGATCCAATCATGCCAGGCTGCATTACTGTAAGTGACAGGTCTAGATGCACAGTGGTCGCTTTATGCTTGCATTGTGTTCGGGTCAGCCAGGCCACCTCGCGAGATGGACGAGCTTGCTTTGTGTTTGGAACTCTGAATAGTCTAGACGCAATCAGGCACCTCAAAACGCATAAAGCGGGGACATGTCATCAACTCACGCCCATTTCCCTCCAGTTCTGCGGCGAATTAAGTTATGTACCATGAGGAAAAGAACCAGTGGCAAACCACCAGAGCACAACAGCCACTCGCTTATGCACAGACACGGGGGCGTGGAGTTGAGTGTGCTGGCGACAAAGACAAGGCTGTAGCTGTTCGCAGATATGATCAAAAAAGTTCAGCAACCAGTCTGTATCAGTAAATGTTTGAAGGATGATGTTTTCCCACCAGTGCTGGCTGCATTCTCGGACCCAAATGTTTCTCTCCACAGATGTCATTGCACCATGAACCACAATGAATGAGCACATTGTGCACCTCTGCTGTTGTCTCCTCAATAGCAAACGCCTTGTACGGGCCCTACCGCAACTACACACAATTATTAACATAAAGTAAAGGAGCTTAATCTCCCGCACACCCAGCACCATTTTCAGGGATTGTTGTTATGGTTATTTAAATACTGCCAAAGAACTCACATTTAACTTTCAAGTGTAGATGCATTATTTGTGTGTTCATGATTAGCAGGTTCCGATTACCGAGACCACATGAAATGATAGGTGTAACCATGGCCTAGGTTCTCACGTCAGGAAAAATAAAGGTTCCTCAAGGATTCTTTGGTAGCGTAGCGAGTCTGATATCGAACTTTAAAGGATAATTCCGGTCATTTTCAAAGTTAACTCTATTTCCTCATGTTAGTGTGTGTTTCTGACTTATGGGGACAAAAAGTTTTGAAATCAATCAATCAATCAATCAATCAAATTTTATTTGTATAGCCCTTAATCACCATTACAGTCTCAAAGGGCTTCACAATGCCCAAAGTTTGACACAACATCCCCCAACCTTAGACCCTCAGCAAAGAACAAGAAAAAACTCCCACAAAACAAAGTGGAAGAAACCTTGGGAGGGACGACTAAGCGAGGGATCCCCCTACCACAGGGGTGTCCAAACTTTTTGCAAAGAGGGCCATATTTGATAACGTGAAGATGCCCGGGGGCCAATAGTTTGTTCGGACATTTTTTAACTAAAAAAGTTTCATGCAAATACACACTGTTATAAAAA
>CABFOS010140366.1:0-11660 GCA_900660315.1 Diretmoides pauciradiatus
GCTATCCAACAAAGGTCTAGCTGCAACAAGAGGTCTCACTCCTCGTGAAAGAAAAACGTTTTATTTCTCTGTCGGGATCCTGTCAGACACTTATAACAACAATCGTATGGTAATACGTCTGTTGTATGGGGCAGCAATAGCTCAGTTGGTAGAGCAGTCGCCTGGGAATCGGAGGGTTCCCGGTTCGAGGCTCCTCCCGGTAGCGTGTCGAAGTGTCCTTGAGCAAGACACTGAACCCCTCACTGCTCCAGACGAGCAGGTTGGTGCCCTGCATGGTTGCTGCCGCAGTCGGTGTATGAATGTGAGAGTGAATGGGTGAATGTGAAGTGTATAAATTGTAAAGCGCTTTGGATAAAATCGCTATACAAATACAGTCCATTTCCATTCCATTTAAAAGCAAATAGCAAAAAACTGCTGTCTGCTTAACCACTCTCTTGGTATTAGCTCTATGACTCCTGTTAGCTACCATGCTAACAGAATATCACTTAACCTAGATGGATGACTAAATATTAATAAGCTCAGTTAAAGCAGCGTTATGTAACTGTATCAGTCTAGTTCATGAAGTGGGACTATGACAGAGAAGACCGGCCCCTCCTCTTTTCATTGAGCCAAGGTGTCATGTCAGAACGAAATAATAATAATTTGGGCAGCTTGTCGGCGTGTGCAGGCGTGTGTGTGTGTTTGTGTGTGTGTTTGTGTGTGTGAGAGAGAGTTTAAGGACACATTTTACAGGCACTGCTGAAGTCAGATAGCACAACATGTGTGAGAGGGTTGTGTGGGGGAGGCAAATGACATTAAATACCACTGTGAAGTGTGTTGACTCATTAGAGAGCGTGATGCATATTGCAGATCGAGAGACTTGCCAATGGTGAGTGCAGAGGAGGACATCACACAGTGAGAGCGCCGAGCAGTACCTTCCCGGCCTCATCTGAAATGCATAGTGTATGTGCATCGACAGAAGCTGCTGCGCGATGTCAAAGAGAACATGTCTGTGCTGATGAATAGTGACTGATGACCATATCAGAGTCCAATTTAAATTCAGTGCATAATTGATGCTGATGAATAAAGCCATCAAAAGTTTCAGCGTGGGTAAGGCAGGAACCACCTGGTAGGGAGAGGTGCATTAGCTCACATCACATATCTAATAATGCAAATAGTATCTGACAGCGAAAGAAGTCGATGTGATGCTTTGACACTGGGCAGATTTGCAATGTGGTAACACTCTTACATGTTGATCATCTCTGCATGTATTCTCTCAGCTGAGATCATCCATTCTTACTGGCACAGATTGATAGTTTTAATTGGTATTGATTAGAGAGATTCGCAGACTCCGGAGATAATAAGGCTAATTTATTTTCTCCTAAATGTTCTATAAGTTCTGACGCAGGAAGGAGTCCGGTGAAAGGAACCATGGGATATGAAGAAATTGCATTGCAGTCCCCATTTGGGGCCTAACATAGGATGTGCATGTCGTAATGTGAGACATCCAGGGGAACCCCACTATCACCCCATTTCCTTCCTCCGGGGTCTTAGGCTGGCCTGAAAGAGCGGGTTGGCCTTGGCCCACCCATTTACAATGTCAAGTTCAGGGGATGTGGGAGAAGTCTGTCATCAGCGGAGGAGCTGCCAATGCAACCAAATCTGCAAAAGTTCCCAGTGACTACCATAGCCAGAAAACCATGCTCCTTTTCCTGTTGCTGGTTTGAGAAATTTTGCTGGTTGGAGTACTGTACAGCAAGAGATGCTGCCTTCTTTTTTCTTTTTCTTTTTTTTCTGAATTTTTGCAGGAGTATTTGATGAGACGAATGTTCAAATTGTGTTGGGCACTTGGCTTATTGTTTTCCTCAGTATGGAAATGCAGTTTAATTAAACCACCATTTGTATACATTTCAATGTTTGCTGGTGGTAGTAGTAGTAGTGTGTTTGTGTGTGTGTGTGTGTGTGTGTGTGTGTGTGTGTGTCACTTTAGTTGACTTTGCATGTGTTGTTTCCTTTTCTTGCAAAGGTTTCCAGTGACTACCATAGCCAGAAACAGTTTTGCTGGTTGGAGTACTGAACAGCACGAGATGCTGCCTTCTTTTTTTCTTTTTAAATGACCAGAGGAGGCGCTAGTGCAGCGACCAGGGTAAATCCCCTCTGGCTTTTCCATATTGTTCCAGTATACAGCAACCCCGAGGTTCAAACTTGCTACCTCTGGATTGGTAGGCAGCAGACTATACTGCTTCACTACCCGAGGGGCCTGAGCTGCTGTCTTCTGATAACCATGCAGACATTTCCCGGAGATGTTAAATGAGCAAATATTTATGAAGGATGGATTTACAAACTGGAAACATCGGATCCAAGTCTGTTTGAAACACCAGGCTAGTAAAGGGCATCAACATGCACAAACCAGACTGATTGCATACAGACAGAGCCATGAAACTGAGGACAGAGGGACAATTGTGAATCAATTAAACAGAGACAAGAGAGAGACAAGGCAAATGCATCATTTGTTGAGAGAAATCGCGAGCACATTCAAGTGGTGCTTGACGTTGTGATGTTTTGTGTAAAGCAGGATATGCCTTTGATGCAAATAAAGGCAATTTCTTAGAACTTTTTCATATGCTATCAAAGTGCACTCCAGAGATTAAAAGTCACCTTGATCAGCTGCCTAAAAGGCCTCAGACATACAAGATTTTTATCTTCTACAGAAGATAAAAAAGGATTTGCATGCTACACCCAACACCTATTACGCCATCATGGCAGATGAGTGTAAAGATCTGTCAAAAAAAGAACATGTGTGCCTTCGCTACATGCAAATCAAGGAACAGGCGGTTGGATTTTTGGATACGACCAATGTGGCCGCCAATGGAATTGCAGAGAAAATCCTACATGCATAATCTCTTTGCAACAGATTCAGACAATAAAAGTTTCTGTTTCTGTTGGTGACATTTGAAAAATTGTTTTTGATGTAAGTGATTTTGCAACAAAAGGACTGCAGTCGTCTACTATCACAGACTGCTTTCATTTTTGAGGGCCTTAAATCTAATTTCAAGCAGTTTAGGGACAATTCACAACATGACTTTGATAAAGTACTCAAATTAACTGAGGACTTGATGGAGAAACAGTGATATCAGCAATGGGATGTCACTGCCAGCCGAGAGAGGAAGCTGCCTGCAAAAGTGGATGCATCTGTGGTCACAAGGTCATTGGGGAATCTGTCGGAATTAAAACCAATGAAGATTTGAGGCATCTGTGGAATGAGGTGTTGGATCGTCAAATCGTTGTCACGTCATTCTCAATCGCTGAACTGTCATTTTCAAGAAGCCACTTTCTGCTTTGTGCATGCTGCTGCCGCCGCCTGCCTAACAAGGTCAAACATGTTTGGCGACAGAGAATCAGTGAAATTCACACGTGACCACTATGGTATAGATATCGGTGATGCTAACTGGACAGTGTTCACGCAACAGATGAGACGTAAGGCAGTTACTGGAGAGGCCTTCCCATCACTGACTGAAGTGCTGGATAACACTCCAGCAGACATCTTCCCAAACATAAACAGAATGATGAGGGTAATCATCACCTTGCTGATGACATCCTGCACAGTTGAAAGACTGAGGTTTTTCACCACAAACTTCATCAAAACCACTCTGCAGTCTTCAATGCTAACTACTCATCTCAAGAATTTGTCACTGATATCAAGTGACTCACTGGACTATGAGATAATCGCAGTTTTCAACAGCAAGCCCCGTTGTCTCCGATTGATTATGTAAAGACATCTCATAGAAAGTCAGAACTTAAATATTTTCTTTTGTCATTACTTCATTAAACTGAAGTACGTCGTTTAGGCATACTGAATAAACCATAGAGGTAAACCTCATACATTTATGTAGGGACTATGTATGCAGGCGGAGTATTTCAGGAGACAAATCTTTCTTCAGTATCGAAACGCAGTTTAATTAAACTACTCTTTGTATACATTTCAATGTTTGCTGGTGGTAGTAGTAGTAGTAGTGTGTGTGTGTGGGGGGGGAAGACAAAGTACGTTGTAGCCTACAGCCTAACACTTTAGTTGACTTTGCATGTGTTGTTTCCTTTTCTCCATATATCAAGAGCTAAACACATCAGAAGCATGCATTATTATTTCTTGTTTATTGGTTTAGGAAATATAGCATTGACTGCCACACTTGTATTGATTATAGCGGCTCTCATAATAGCCTACAGGCACTACTACTACTGGGGCAGCAGTAGCTCAGGCGGTGGAGTAGTTGTCTGGAAATCGGAAGGTTCCCGGTTCGAGGCTCTTCCCGGTAGCGTGTTGAAGTGTCCTTGAGCAAGACACTGAACCCCTAACTGCTCCCGATGAGCAGGTTTGGCGCCCTGCATGGCTGCTGCCGCTGTCAGTGTATGAATGTGAGATTGAATGGGTCAAATGTGAAGTGTATGAGTTGTAAAAGCGATTTGAGTCATCTCTAGAAGACTAGGAAACCGCTATATAAACACAGTCCATTTACTTTATACTGGGACCTACAGTATCGCTTAATTGTATTTTAGGTTTTTAATTTATTTATGATAATTTGCACCCAACTTCATCAAACAAATGCATTGTTACTGTGACTGTGAACACCATTGATACACCTGATGGTCTGGCAGACAGTTGAAGGGGGTGCTATAATCCTGGTGGTCCTAGTGGTTTGCACAATCTCAATAATATACTAAGCTAAACCAACATGTGGTGGTTGAGGCTTTCCTATTGCCTTGAATATTGTAAGAGTCCCTCAGACTATGTGTGTATAAAAAATTGGGAAGAAATGAATTGTTCAGTGACTAGTGCCCACCTAAGGCTCACCCACTGTTCCTTTTCTGGCCTCGCCACTGGTGCACGCGTATGTGTGTGTGTACGCCTGCATGTTACTTTCAAATGAGGTCTTTAATTATAGAGAGAAGTGGCTGGTTCCCAAGAGGGGGTGCAGCAGAAATAGTTTGTATATGTGGAAATGTCGGGAATCCTGGGCAGCCTAGGCTTTAAAGTTACCTAGTAGAAATGTCAAATATTGTTTGTTAACAGGTACGTAGTAGCAATGGCATTGAATTGTTTGGAGCTACTGTACCTAGATGATGTAAGTAGAGCAGTGTGTGGTGAAGTGAAGGTAAAGTAGCCGACTTATTGGTGAGAGCAGCACCTCTGGGGGTTCAGAGCTGAGAGGCTCTTGCTGAGGATGATAGGACTTGAATGTGGCGGTCAGTGCACTAACCTCAGAGAGAATATCCATTCAGACCAGCAGTTAGACTGATATGACATGTGCCTTTGCCAGTCTTCCTGTGGAATAAGTGTGTGTGAAGGAGATATAAAAGTCAACAGCAACCGTTGCCACTGGCCTCACCGACCAGAGACTCCAAAGAGAAATATGAAGAAATTACCCAAAATGGCCCTGCCTGACATCTCTAATTCTCTAAATGACCACAACATGGACCCCAAGGTCTGTTTTTGAGATGATGAGGCCCTTGTGTTCGGCGAAAGGACTGCCTGCCGAAAAAGGAACTCTCGAACTCATCCACTTTGTTTACCTTACCTGTATATAAGTACATAAATATGAAACTGGGGATAAATATAAAACTGTGGTACAATCACCATACATACGTGATATTAATGCACTATATAACCTTGCAGTCCTTTTTCGGCACAATTGTTCAGTGATATTCGCACCTGATTAGACATTCATGGGATCTTTGCAGTGAATGACAAATACACTCCCAGCCAGTCTTGACATTTGTGTTAGTTAAACACAGCCACCATGTAGATACAGGTATGTGGAAATATATAGATAGCATATTCATTTGGGAAGGTCATATATATGAGACTTCCATGGTTGCAACTGAAATAATCACCCATGAAAATGAAAATGCATCTAGAAATGTAGAATAGCTGAAACTTTGAAGAAAATACACAAACATGAATCTCGTGAAAATCCCAATAATGGCAAAGCAGCATAGAGATGCAGCTGTATGTTGTAAGCGTATATTCCATGCAGATTATTTCCCTTACCTGCCTGTAGCATGGCATGCAACGTGCCCACGCCAGTGTGCCTGGAGTAGTGTGGAGGGTATTTGATATTCTGTGCAGAAACCTCTGCTTCCAGCTCCATCTACCCTTATTCCAGTTGCATGTACTGTATGATGACTTTGTGTGTGTGTGTGTGTGTGTGTGTGTGTGTGTATGCGCGCTTCTGACCTTTTGCCCATGTACGTTTTTGTTCCTTTTCCTTACCACAAACTGGCTATTAGTTTTACTAGCGCCTTTCTCACCACCACGTAGAACTGTTAGCTTTGCCGGTAGCCAGCATGCCACTGACATAAATCAGAGCGTCTGTATGCCATATATACTCTACCGTATGTCTGATTTACAATAGAGAGCATTGCCACTAAATCTGGCGTCTCCAGCAGCTTGGTGCAACAATTGAACAGCTTCAGACATAACAAGCATACAGTTTAAAAGGTCATGCATAAGGCCATTCCCCTTGACTGGGAATATTTCTCCAGGCATGTGATTAGACGACTCAGCTGGGGTCCTCAGAAGCCCTAGACTGACTTAGAGTCTACACATGGGTTAGATTCATAATGATGTTACAACAACCAGTCAACCATATCCATAATCACACTCCCCAGCAGGTGCAGTTATACCTAAGGGCTTGTAAAAGATGTCTCACTATCCTGCAAAGGTAACCTTGAAAGTTTTTTTATACTAATGTTGAAATTGGCAATGGCTTGTTAGAGTACCTAATGTTTCTGATCCATAACATATCGTTTTGGCCTCTTCCCAAGTTTTCTCCCTTGTGTATTTGTCACATTTTCCATAATAGTTACATGAGGAGGAACACAGAGAATGACCATAATATAAAATTGCTTATATACATGTAAAATGTAATTGAAAAAACTGTATTCAAACTGAACATACATTTTCTAACTATGCACTGATGGAAACTTATATCTGCCAGTATTTCCAAAATAAATTACTTAATAAATGAATGACCGCTGCGTCATAACATATTCTGAGGTGTATTTTCTTTTCTTTAAGGGATATGAGGCTCTTTTTTACGTTCAGAATCAGAATCAGAATCAGAATCTTTACTTTAGCCATAACATGTAAACACATTTAGGAAATTGCCTTGGCGTTACCCAACAGCCTCACAGAAGCATGGCTGTATCCTCCATCCCTCTCCCAGATCCACAGGTATTAGGCAGAAGCCATGTGCTCAGATCATCTCTTCCCTCCTCCCTCCTCTTCTTTTTTCATTCTCCTTTGGTTCCACCACACAAACTACAGTATAAGCCATATAGAGGCTTTTGTACCTTGGGGACTGATATGGCTGTGGAGGACCGCTGCCAAGCTGGTACAGTAAGATAGACCTGCAACGCTTTGCTACTCACAGGAGATACGTCCACCGATAGAAACCAGAGAGGAAGCGGCTCAGAGTTGACCATGCTATAGGGGTCAGTGGCTCGATTATCTACCCTCTCTCTATTGTTGCCCGGCACTCATCTTATCTCTAGGCACTAGATGTCTGACACAAATGAATAATCATCCCCCTTATCGCCATGTGGGCTCACTTCCATCTCAGGGTTGCAGTGCTTCATGGAAACAGAGAGATCAGCCTCAACCTTTCATCTGTAGCAGCACGAATGTGTCAGTGTGTGGGTGAATGTTAGCATGTGTGTAGAGGAGTATACAGACGAGAGAAAAGCCTTTCAGAGGGTTGATGGCAGAGAATGGGGGTGACATGTTCAACATTTGTTAAGCTAATGGTAATGACCTTGGTTCCCTGAGCAGCCCCACAGAGTCATTTCCCTCTTAGTCTTTTATTGACTTTCTGTCATTGTGGTCTGCAGCCATAAAGGACCACTATCATGTCTCATACATCTAGTTATTCCTACTATTCCACACCCTGGTCTGATTGAGTCATCTACAATCACTAGAGTAGCCTTGGATGTATTTGCTGGCTGCGGTTGAACTGTCATGCATAGCGCTCACAATCCTTCATGTGTAGGATTCCCTGTGTTTTTGATTGCCTCTGGTGTCACGTAATTCATCACACATTGCATTAGCTGAGAGGGAAGGTGCACGGTAGTGGTCAGTCAAACGAGGAAGAGGCTTAGAAGATGAATGGCAAATATTGAAAGAAGGGAAGGTAGAAATGTGGAAGAGAGGCAGAGCTGGTAGCTGAAATGAAAAATGGAGCCAGAGGAGTGTAAAGCACTGTGTTGAATTTGTCTGCTGCAGGAAGGATTCTGCTATAATGAAGCCCTAGTATGACAGAAGAAAAGCAATTATGTTGAAAAAGAGAGGTCAGTTTCACTACATATCTACAGTTAACCCAGCAAACTGCCAACAACACATCTTTGATGATGCCTTTCATTCATTTTTTTCACATATGCTTCAAGTAATTTAAAAAAACAATTATGGTCTGACCTTTGTGAAACAAGTACTGTATAAAGTGCTGTTCAGTCTTGCGTCTATCAGTTAAGAAATATATCCAAGATCAGGTCATTCCTTTTCTGGAAAAGAATATACTGTACATGATTTTATCTCATCCCATATTGATTATTGCAATTCCCTGTATTCCTTCACTCTCTCTCCTGCAGCTATAGTCCAAAACACAGCTGATGTGCTTCTAACCAATAGAAGAAAGCATATAACTCCCATCTTAGCAAATCTACACTGGCTTAGAATTGATTTTTATAATTGATTTAATTGATTACTTGATTACAATGTCCACGCTCAAATTAAATACCTCATTTGACCATGGGAACATAAATTTGATTTTTTTTAGGATTGCCTTTGATTTAGTGGATATCATACACTATGGAGATGGATGGGACTGTAGGAAAGAGGGGATCACATACAACAAAGGTCAACAGCCAGACTCACAATGCCAGTTAATACACCTTACATACATACATAACTTACATTTAGCCTGATCCTCCACAACGTGCAGCTTTTGTACAGTCATCATGTCACAGAAGTACAGTCATCATGTTCAGGCCTGACTAATTCAATCAATAGGCCACAACCTTAAATCAGCAGGCTGGAAATAAACCTTAACAGCTGTGTGCCATAAGGCCAGGAAGTCAATGGTCAACCGTGTCACATATACATAGGTCAAGTCAGCTGACCAGGCAAACTATTGGTACTGAGCCAAACATAAACACACACACAAGCCCGGTGGAAACATTTCCTCATGTATTCCTCCTGGTTTCACACATGAGCAGCTATCATATTCTCTTCTGTCACATGCTGCCTGTGCATGCTATCACATGCACTTATTGTCATTTTAACCACGTGTGTGTGGCCTTAGCAGTCGGTTGCTGTACAAGGTGTTTAGTAGTAATGTGTATGCAAGTGATGGGCTAAAATCTCAACATCCCCTTAGGGGCAAAAACTGCAGGGGTATATTGTTTGTGGACTTTTTATGTTTGCTCATGCTCTCGGGGCTAATCAATGTCAACCTTAGTGGAAAAATCATTCTGGCGCGGAATAGGACCAGCAATGATTGCTTGTTTTTTTTCTGATAGAGCTCATAGTGTTGCTAGTGTAAAGTGAATATTTTGTCGAAAGTCTTTTGTACTAAATTTGCCTTGGTTTGTATTTGATTGTGTTGCCATGGTGACCAAACCAATGGCAAGATTCAAGGCAATTATGGAAACATTTCCTTCATTACTGACTGTGAGAGAAGTCATACTTGGTTGAGGCTGTGAGGTTATGACACTGTCATTTGTATCATTTAAAAAAAGGATTGGCGTAAAGCCTCATGAATCTGCTGATATGATGGATGGAGATTGTTCCCTGCCATTGCACATACCATGCTCACATAGTCTACATTTTGCTTTTTTTTCTTCCTTTGCCTCTTATGAAAAATCTAATACTGATTAAAGTGCATGGAAGGAATGACAGGAATCCTGGGATCCTAGGAGCTTACTAAAATGACACAGATCAAACTTTGCTGGCACTCTTGTCTCTTTTTACCATTCTCATCAAATTCCCTTTAAATTTATGGGCCGGTTATGGTTGCTTAATATGTGTTGCAGCCAGTTCTGCTATAGCCACAGCAAAAGACTTGCCTGTGAAAGATGCTGTTTTGGCTGAGCTCTGGGTTAAGAGATGACCTGGGTCATGGATGACATCAACACCCTCTTTGCCTGGTAGAGTCTTCCAACCTTCAGCACCACAATGAGGTGGCAGAGCTGGCAGAGCGCATACACAGTCTCTTTTTCCACCATCGTTTTCATCTCAGCTTGGTTTTTTGGGCAACTTTATGGATAGAAACTTTCCCAACTGCAATTGCAGATCAGACAGGAAATCAAAATACTAAATCACAAATTTATTAAAACCGTTACAAAAACCGTTACAGTGTTCAAAGGCAGCACTAAGATGTGTTTAGGTGCATGCTAAACGTTTTTGCACCCATTATCTTCCATTCATGCATTATGCAAGATAATGATTTAAAAAGTAAAAAGTAGTCGTTTTAGCCAGCACAGAATAATATATATATATATGTGTTACTTGTGTACTTGGGACCTCCTCGAAAATGAGATGCTACATCTCAAGGAGCTATCCCTCAATAAATTCAATTCAATATGTATGCACACACAATACTAAAAAGAACCAATTGACCATTTCTGGTCTAAACTGAATTGTATGTTATCTGTGGTCATCATCTGTCGCTTAGCGTTAGGGAATAAAACCTCATGGGACAGACAGGGACGGTTTTAATCTCTGTGGTCATACTGGGGATTTAGACTCACCATAACCTCATATTATCTACTTAGTGTGTGTAAAACACATGTTTCCACTGTATACACACACACACACACACACACACACACACGCGCGCATACACACAGCAGTACTCATCGCCTGCCATTACATCATGTAATTAAAGCTGAACATAGGAACTTTGGCTGGGCTTATATCCAAGTACAGTGTAACTCAAAATTGATTTCCCCTCAACGCAACCCCGCACTGGCATAAAAACAACCCTGTAGATTGTGCGATTAATGTTGCAGAACAGATATCGCTGGTGCCGTACCACACTTGTTCCAGACACAGATAGAGCACACACCCTCATCATGCGAGCTCAGCCTCATAATCAACTGAGTCGCAACAATGATGAATTACTGGTAATTATGAGGCTGCTGTAGCCCATCCAAAGAACACTTAGTACCAAGTCTGTATTTATTACCACTTCATGATATTAATTATTCCGTCCATGAATCAGAGGCATGTCTCGGTGAAGGACTCATAAAGTGGTACTTAATAATATCACAGCCATTTGTGTTTGCAAAAACTTTGAAATCACGCCTCTATCCTGTCAGCAGTTTTAGCTCTAAAAATATGCTACATGTACAGTATGCTCTGGAGGCCGGCTATAGGTTAGACTGAAGCCCAGAGGATGAAGCTCATATTATGAAGCATAGCGCTAAGTGAAAAAAATGTTACCTAGCCATATGTTATACTTAATACCATGGTCATGAATGAATGAATTATTTCTTTATTTATATTTTGATTATATTTAGTTCCTTCTTTTCTTTTTTTTTGTTAAATTGTCTTTTACTTTATTTTTTTTAAATAAATTTTTGTAAGTTTACAACATACGAAAATGAGAAAAAAATAGAGAAAAAGAAGA
>CABFOS010140366.1:11980-25054 GCA_900660315.1 Diretmoides pauciradiatus
CTATTAATTCTAATAATTCTATTAATTCTAATAATTCTATTAATTCTATTAATTCTAATAATTCTAATAATTCTATTAATTCTAATAATTCTATTAATTCTAATAATTCTAGGACTTTTAACATCATTCTAAGACTGTTATTTACCTGATATCACTACTTGTTCTTTTGATAGTATGGCAGTGAAATTGGTATTAAATTGCATTCAAAGTGGTCTTAAAAAGTCTTAAATGTAACTTGTTGAAACCTGCAGATACCCTGTGTTGGGCAACAGCGTCTGTGAAGACATGTTTCATTTCATCCTTTGTTTTGATGTCAGCTTGTCCTCACGTTATCTGAGTTGAGCACTAGTACACATCTAGTAGCAGCAGAAGCATTAGTAGTAGTTGCAACATTGGTTGCGTGGGTTTTTTTGCTAAATGAGTCTGCTGCCTAGTAAGCAGCTAACAGTTTGTTCAGGTGAACTGAGCTGACTCTTCTCAAACTACAACTCAGAGCCCCCTCAAGACAGTAACAAATCCACCTCATCAGACTATTTCACTTACAACATTACTGAATTTTACGACGGCGTTTTAGGGCCACTGTAAAGAAAAGAAAACTAAAATTAGTCGTAATGTTACAAGAATAATCTCATAATAGGCCTATTTAAAAAAAAAACTTAATTTTTTTATAAATGTTGGAAGTTTACAACATACGAAAACGAGAAAAAAATAAAAATAAAAATAGAGAAAAAGAAGAGAAGAGGAAGAAAAAAAAGAGAAAAAAGAAAAGATGAAAGAAAAATGCACAGAGAGTAGTGTTCATCCAAGACAGATATAAACAACAAAAGTAAACAGGTCACATAGGCAGCATATATATAATTAGCGAAAGAGGATTAGGTATCAGAGTCCATTCCAGTTCCTTCTTTTCTATTCAACTTTGCCAGTTAGCGAACTTGGACTCCAATCTGCTTCTACTCAGCACCTTCAAATAGATGTCCTGCAGCCCGAGCGTTGCCACAGCATGGTTCTGGGTCTCTGTTTATAGCCCAGCCTTTTCAGAATCACCTTCACCCACCAGGTTCCCAGCACATTACATGCACTATGAATTTGCCTTGGCGGGATTTGTGCACATATCGGCAATGTAATAAAGTGAAGAAGCAAACATCTCATGTATTATATCCTGCAGGAAGGTCTAGGACGGCTGGCTGAGCAGGCAGAGGATGTTGGTGGTGTTGGTCTGAATGAGCCACTTCAGTATTCCTGAGGTTACTAGGTTTTGGTTGACATGCTTATCTTCTTATTCTTCTTCAGTTCAGCATCGTGCACGGTGTCGTTGGACGTCAGTAGACAGTGAGGGACCCTCAGCAATGTGCTCAATAACCTGCAGGCTTTCCTTGGTGGGAAAGAGGAAGAGCACCCTTTGTATCCAACAAAGGGTGCTCTTCCTGCACCTTTGTTGGGTGTTCAACCTATGGAAGGGTGTCGGAGGTGGAGGTCACCATGGATTTGAACTGCGGCGTCACATTGCCAGCTGTTAGTTAGTTCAACTTTATTTGTCTCCGGAGGGCAATTGGTTTTTGTGCACCAGCCTTCCTTCTGCTCTTAATCTTCTCTCCTTTTTCCACAAGATTTGAAGCCTTTTTCTCGTGAACATTTTTCACAGCACTTCATTAGGAGTCCTGGAAACTATGCTGGAAGTCGACAGAAAATTGTGATATCTGTGTGTGTGGCGGACGGGCTTGGTCCCAGCTGAGTATTTCCGTTATTGCACGTCCTTCTCTTTTTTTCTCTCTCCCCTCAACAATTGCTCCTCCTCAGCTTACGGTGTTGATTGAATTCCACCACTCAGCCATCCATTACTGTGAATTGAGGCTGGTCAATATCCCTTTGCCTTTGATCTGGTGTCAAATGAATAGAGGCAGTGTTTGCTATGCGGCGGTCAATCTTGAAACTTCACTAACTTGGAATCAGTTTAAAATAAATATGATAATTTACCATGTATAAAGAGCCAAGACGTCTCTGGAAATGGGAATCTAACAAAAAACATTCAAATTCATCTTAATTCAAAGTATTATCAGTGTGATCTCATCATATGTATCATATTTTATAGCTTACATATATATATATATATATATATATCCTGTACATAAAGGGTCTTTCAAGACATGCTTTAATTCATTCACTTCTTTTACCACTACATCAAGTATAATTTGATGTTTATTTACCCTTTCACATTAACGGTCTGGTACCCGTCATTTAATTACATTGAGAAATGAACATCTTACAATCAAGTAATTCCCTTTACGTTGTAAGTGAGTCTACTCCTGCAGCATTGATGCAATATGGATGTTGTTTTTTAGTGTTGGTGATTCAAATTTTGAATGCAAAGTGACTATAAACATGTCTGGATGTAATAAAGCTGGCAATCAGCTGCATACAGCTCCTCCCCAGAGCTTCCATGTGAACTGTATCGATGAGGTGTGTGATCAATATCCCATGTGATTGTTACATTACAGCCCTTGGGGAACAGAATTGGCACATGTCCTCTCCACATCATGACCACTGTTAGAAGTGATGGTGTTCAGGATCACACATACTGATATTAGTATCTGTTTGAGATGGTTCGGGGTGGACTGGGCGGGTGGTTAGAGCAGTGTGGTTAATGTGCAGGGAAGAAGTGTGCTGTAGGTCGCTGCCGATGACCAGCAGCATGTATTGTAAAAAAAATAATAATAATAATAATAAATTGGCAAAGGAAACAAAAGACGCCTGGAGATTTTCTCTTTGAAGCTTCTGCTTTTTGTTCATCTGACCTTTCCCCGGGCTCTACCTCTATGGTCACAGTCAGTCCTAACTCACCGGTAGGATTCATTTGAGTGTGAGCCCACTTCAAAAGCCAGTGATCCATATAGGTTCATGCCACAGCCTCATGCTGAACTGCTGAACTCCACCTGACAAGCTTGACAACGGCAGCATCAGCTGCGGTTGCACGGTTCAGGTTGGATGTGACTGCAGGGCTCCCACTCGATGGGGGGTTGATATTTCATTACAGCAAAAATGTGAAAACTTACACTGATGCGTCCAAGTGTTGATGGCCTGCACACACTGAAGGAGACTAAATGTCAAACCTGCAAAGAGGCATATTTAACTCAGATGTATTTTTCTTTTGTTTTCATGTTTTTATTTCATGGTTAATGGTTTCATCATTTCATGGTTTATTTCAAGTGGGGTTTTTTGTTTTTAGTATTTTCTGTAAACCTCCAGGACAGTCTATTTCATTTCATATCATTTCTTTTGCAAAAAAAGGTTCCCGAGCAGCTGAGATACGTTTCTTTCCATCCTTCCTCATCCTTCCTTTTTTCCAGACCTCTTTGCCTCCAGCATGATGCACATACTGTACCACCTCCCTAACACCACTGTTCTCTAGAAGCCTTGTTTCCCCAGGCTTAAAAAAACAAACAAAAAAACTCAATTATTTTGGCATTTCCCCCATTTCCTCCCCAATTTAGTCATTGCCAATTCCCCATGCCTGAGCAATCCCGGTCGCTGCCTGGGGGAGGGTGTAGACTATCACATGCCTCCTCAATTGCATGTGGAGTCGCCCGCCAGCGACCAGGACAAACCCCTTTGTCCAGCTTCCCACCCACAGACACGGCCAATTGTGCCTGTAGGGACATCTGACCAAGCCGGAGGTAATGCTGCTGGGGCGCGAACCCCCGGTCTCTGTGGTGGCAGGCGAGGACTTTTACCCTTACACTATGCAGACCCCCCCCCCAGGATTAGATTTTACCCTGGAGCAACATCCTGGTTCACCTGACCTCCTAAAGTCACACTTTCTACATGCCAATGCGTGACCTTCCCCTGATTTATGAAGACGGTGTTTCCATTTGTACTCAGTATTCAAGTCTCCTCGGAGGTCTGTCTCCTCGGGTACTCGGCATCCGCGGGGAGGAAGTAAATGTCATTCTTTTCTGGGAGATAATTGGACGTAGGAACATAGCGGGGGGGATTTTCTTCGCTCTTCACTCTGACAGTCTGACATCCAGGTTAACGTCTGTTCATAACAGCACTCATGCGCCAGGAAATTCTGGGGCCGACACGTCTTGTTTTTTTGCATGCCTAAGCAATGTGCTCTCCCACTGCTCTCTACTCTCATCAGTCAAATTACACATTCAAATTAATTTTGGTTTGGGATTGCTGTTCACCCGAAGGTCAAACGTTGACCTTTATCGTAGCTGTTACAATATCTGCGTGTTTAGATACACAGGTTCATGTAGAGGTCCTTTCCTTTGGGTCAACGGTGGAGAAAATAAAAGAAACACATAACAGCATATGAATTTCATGTGGCTAATAAGGAACGCGGCCACTCTTTGCCTTCAGGGCGGCTTCAGTCCTCCGTCTCCTGCTGTCACTATGCATCCTTAGTGCATCCTTACTTAAATCAAGTGGTGAATTTCATTTCCTCTTTTCATTGAATGTTTTGTTTGTGTTGTATGCTGTATGAATGCATGCTTGTTTGTCTTAAAATGAATATGCAATTTGTAATTTTGACCACAGGAAGAACAGCACTCGTCTGTGTATGAGATAGCTGATTGTGGATCAATAAACAATTCAATCCTGAGCTGTGTGTAGTGGGATGTTGCCTCAGTGCAGGAAGAAATCTGCTTCTCTTATAGGTTCAATGATGTTTAGATCTAGTGAGTGGGAAAAACAGTGAAAGTTTGTAGAGTAGCAACTATATATCTCTTATATGTCTGTTGAATTCTGAGTTGCGACCACTGCGACTCATTGCGGATGCACTTTGTCTGTGTTTGGCATGTGCCACTTTCCTCGTCACATGAAATGATTTTGCAGGTTTTTGTGACCGATGTATCTGCCAATTGTGGGCACTCAATATTTGCCCCCGTTTGAATGCTTTTACTTTGAAAACACACATTTAAAAGCGGCGATTGACAGACCTCTTTAAAAACGGACGTACTGCTGATTGGCTTTCAACTTGATATGAAGTGCCTGTGTAACCGCTTTTGCAATTGTGACACAGTTACGTCAAAATTCATCTCCTTTTTCCTTGGGTGTTTCTGTTTTTTTGTCCACCCCTGTTATTACTGTACATAGAATGGTGATTTTACTCCCTGGGTGTCAGTACAAGGAGTGTTAATGAAGCCTGGCATGTCTGTTTCCATATAGCACATTTTTCCTACTCCCCCACATCGTCTGACCATTTGATTGACAAGCAGGCTCTCTGGTTTTTCAGTGGATAGTGACAGTTACATAAGGCGAAGAGTTGATGGAGGGATGATTGCCCTCTCTGCTGCTTCTTCCATGCAGCCCTCTAGCATCAATGTCTTTCTACAGTATGAGCTGAGAGTAATGCATTTTATCCACTGGCCGACACACCACACAGCTTTTGTTGTGTCAAGGTCAGTGCAGATAGTGGGGTCTGGAGTGGGAGTGCTCCTACACTCATCTCCTACAGTCATTTAATGTTATTTTTATTAAAAATCATAAAGAATCGCCACGTTTACAATGCATAGTTATTTCAAGAATTGTCCCAAATTAAGTGTCGTTTTCTTTTACACTACACACTATCTGCCTCTGTTTCACAATATTGACACTCACTTCTAGAAAATTCCTGCAATTGCATTGGAAACGTATGGAAATATCTCACTCCAGTTGCAGAATTTACTGAAAGAGTTGCACATTTTAAGACTGCACATGAGACTGAATGACTTTGGATTGCTATTTCTTGCAGTGCGCCGTGACAGCTGTTTGCCCTGTCACTCCAGATAACAATGTAACAGGAGCACAGCGTGTACTGAAAATGGATCTAGTGTCATTGGGACGTCGTCTTGGGATTGTCCTCCACGCACAGCACAGTCATTCACGTCGTTCAAATTATGAATAGTAATAGTTTCCCGCGGGGGCTTAAATGGAAAAGTGAGACACTGATTAGATCCTAATGTTAATTGTATCAGCGAATGGATAATTACTTCAGCGCCGTTTAGTGGAATGACTTCAAGTGATACACCTTGAGAAGATACGCAAGCGTTTCAGGGTGAAACTACAATGAGCTGAGCTTTACTAATGACATTATTGATTAGTTGAAAGCTCAGGAAGGATTTCAAATGATCTTATCGTGTTATGTCTGTGTGTGTTCTCAGCTGTATTAAAAGGTATAACCACGGCTAACACAGTAATCTCTCCTTCTTTCCATGGTCCGGTGTCTGATCAACGTGTGTCCGCCACAGGTAAGCCTCTTTTGTGTTATATTGAGAGTTGTCTTAGCCTTCTCTCGGCTCGGCTGTACACGTAATAGTTCAGGCTGCTTGCCAATCCAGGAAAACAATTTAGCTCCAACCTAACAAGTTGTGAAATTGTAATCTGTACATCGTCCAACTGTATTAGAGCCAGTGGATGTACTGGCTTCGTTTCATTGCTCTGAAGTTGGCAGCTTGAGAGCGAATGCGTTATGTTGTTGGTATGTTGTGTTGGAGAGGAGTGGAAGCAAAGAGGTTGTGTCCACTTAAGAATTCACTATGTGTGAGGGCTATTTGTTGTTGGGCTGATTATTCCGTTTGATTTGTTTTATTATTTTAACAGTTCAGTATGTGTGATGTGTGAAGTCTTTTTGTGGTTAGTCGGTTGGTTTTTAAGTGTTTGATCCCCAAGGAGGTTTCTTCTTTGAGCCAAGCACCTCGTACAGCACACTTTTATTTCTGTCTTCAGATCTCCTCATTGTATCGCTTGTGCTACAAGTTATGAGGCTATGACGTGAAGAATTGTGCATCAGTTTGCTAACATCAGAGAATCAGAGACATTTTAACACTGTGCTGCAACCAGGAGAGCACATTTCAGGAAAATGATGGAGGCCGGAGTTTGTGGAGAACAGCTGGCTGTGCATTTTAGAGTTACCAAACCATTAACTGCCTGAGGCGTCCGACAGGTCAGCTTTAATTGCAAACCTTTTTTTCGGCATAAATGTTGTGGTTATTTACTGTGGAGAAGTGTGGTACGTGACCAGCTGTTGATGCTTTTTGGTGTTCTTGAGAAGGCTACAGACCACAGTGCTGCATTTATACTGTTCTGACCATCTGTGTTTCAGCAGTCAGCTTCAGTGTTGTATCACAGGTATTAGTAGTGTTTGTCTCATTGAAACGCTGAGTTTCTACAGATATACTACAGACTGTCGCTCAGGGTTCCTGCACCTGCACCCAGGTGATGTGTCATTAACCATATTTGCTTTAATGTGTCTTCCTGGAGAGATAATATGTTTTGATCCTGCAGCTCTTTTGTGCTCTTGCTGTGGGGCATCGTGCCCTTTCCGAGGCATGCAGGCAACAGTTGGCTGAAATTAGCAGGCTAACAGGGGCACTCGCCAAAGAAATGGGTCCTCAATCAACATAATTACCCCTCTGTCATCGCTGAGTGCTGCTAGGGAAAAGAGAAAGGGACAATTTCACAATGTTGAACCCCCCCATCACACCTGCGAAAATGCTGTAGGTGTAACCCACCCTCTAACAGTCTTATTCTTCGCCTTTTCTTCATCTCATAAGAAATAGGGAAGATCTCATTTTTTGTATCATTTTGTAATGACCTACATCTGAAATGTTCCTCCTAAAACCCCCTTTGGACCCAGCATGAGATACTTGAGTTGATACTATACTACTTGAGAAACTTGAGTTTATGAGATACATTTGAAAATGGTCACATGTGACATATATTTCAGATTATTTGGAGATCTCTTGTTTTGATTAACGTCAGCTTATATGTGGTTGTTTTTTCTTGAGTGGGACTTTAGAAACAAATATGTCTAAATATGAAATCTCGTACTTGTAACATGACTGTTTTTCCTACAGTATATAGCTCAATAAATTTGTTGCAATGTTTGTGAATGAATACAACTCTTAATGAATACAATGATTATTACTGTATGTAAATACATAGTGCATTTCCTGGCATATTGCAGTATAATTGGAGTGCAACAGGGAAATATGCAGGAAGAAGCTCTTGAAGTCCAATAGCTGTCCCTCGATAGTAGGAGGGTGATAAATCATATTTTACTTGGTGTAAAGAAAGTGGACTTTTGTTCACCATAAATAAACCATCAATTTCACACTATATTTGTGTCCACCCACCATCTAACATCTATAATGGACTGAATACACCTGAGGTCAAAAACTGTTCATTTCTCCATTTCAGTTGTAGATATATGTATGTAGTATATATGTTTCTTTTCAGCTTCAACTAGATCAAGTGAAGAAATTCTGAAGAAATCCATTCTGACGCTTAACATTCAGAGTACAGTGCCAAAATGAAGATGTATGAATTCCCATTGTTCTTGCAAAGGGCACGAGGTGTTGCTCTAACACCTGTATCCCAGGTGTAATGGTGTTTCAACCAATGTGAGCAGGGTTTCCGTGACCTTGTCCAATTGCAGTAATAGCTGAAATGTTGCAGCCAAAGTGATTTATTATTCAACCCTGCTGGAATGGAAGAAAGGTTCAAGGTTGCCCAGATGAAAGATGATGTTAGAGGATTCAGGCGTGACCAGCTCACTCCCACTTCGCTACCATTCATTATTTTGAATTACGCTGAATTCTTAATGACATTCAAATAGCTCTAGTAGGTGCAGCGGGAAAACCTTTCTCCTCTCTCCCTCTGTGTCTCTCTCTCTTCTCATTTTCAATACTAGTGCATGTGCCCGTTCGGGGTTTGCTGCTTGCAGCATTCTCGAGAACCGTTCATCTGATCGACTTCACACTCGACACTACACAGGGTCCAAAATGAACTTATTGGCTAACAATACCTGCCAGTACATGTGTCATTAAAATAAGTAAAGTCAAAGTATTTTTAACTGAACATTCTGCTTTTGGTTTGAGTACTTTCTGTCTCATCTTTCCCTCAGTGACATAGTGTGCTGACGCAGACCGTGGACACACACACGGTTCCATACATACTTTTTTCAGAGGTCCGCCTGAACAAAACTCTGCGAGCTCATCTTTATTTGCTCTGGCAGATTGGTCTGGTCCCCCTCCGTTCAAACAGATTTCCACCCGTCCTGAAAATGTCTGAGCCAATTACAACCGTTCATCTAATATGGGGCTAATATCAGCTGCCGCTGATGTGGAATGGTCTGTTGAATCTGCTATCATGACAGTATTACACCAACTGGACGGTATTTTTTCTCCAAAAGAACAAACAATTGCACTTAAAGCTTTTGTTGATCAGAAAAATGTGTTTGCTGTACTTCTGACAGGATTTGGTAAAGTTTAATTTTACACGTCAATCAGAGCAGATGTGTCGTTACTCTGATTGGTTGTAGGTATATCCAATTGTGTCCTGAGGCATTTTGGTGTACGTCCGTTGATAACGCCCCATGTTAATTGAAAATGAACTGAGAGGTTCCAGACTAATTTGCATTTGCAAATTGGTCTGGTGATGCCAGGCTAGCTGAGATTGTCACTAAAATGAGAATAGCTGGTCCACCTTAAAGGTCAGTCCACCTTTAGTGAGCCTGGTCAGGAGGCGAACCCATTGTCGCTAACTTCGGGGCTTTAATCAGCAGGTGGCAAGCAAGACATGAGAACTTGGCTTGGGTCTTGAGGAGTTGTAGCATTTATTCATGGGTTGCCGTTCTGACACAGCGACCCTGGTCCAAACAACTCCACACGGATTTCTCCAAACAATTCACACTCGACACTGCACTTCCTTGGGCCATGAGCAATACACCCGCCAAGTGTGAAGTCGATCGGATGAACGGTTCCCGAGATATGCAAAGAACATACAGACAGACACAGAGACATACATACATACATACATACAGACAGACAGACAGACAGACAGACAGACACACTCCTGCCTTTATAGTTAGATGTGTTGTCAAAGTCGTTCGTTGCAATTTTATGGTAAATTCCTTTTATTATTCATGTGGTAGCCCCCCTCTGCATTTGTCATTTAAAGGGAAATAATTAGCTAATGGAGTGTGTCTGACTCAGGTCAGTAGTCGGAGACAGAGTTCTAGTCAAAGGATTCAACCAGCCCCTCAATTCCATTTAGCCTGAATATGATTTAACTCGATGGATCTTGGCTGCAGTTGCTTTTGCTTCTAAAGAGCCCCTTGAATAAATGAATATCTACAGTATGCTCAGGGATGAGAACGGCTATAGATGATACAATGAAGAAAAGGTAATACGTAGTGAAACTATTCCGTTAAATCTTCTGGGCTTTTGGTCGTGATTTGCTGTAGAACATTGGCGCCGTTGTTTATTATTTTCCTGTTCCCCACCTGTTGCATTGCATAGGGTTCTGCTCTGTGGTTCGTCAACCATGATGCTTTGCACTTGTAAACAAAGTTACATAACGTGTTGGGGTGCAAGAGAGGGAGACAAAACTCTGCAGAGCATTTTAGAGGCATCGCTGTTCCTGAGGTCCGCTTATTGAATAATTCAGAGCTGTTACCATGCAGATGTATAAGCCGATGCCCTTGTTTTCTGTGTTTTCCATCATGTTTGTCATCAAGGACAAGGGAGAGAGTCCCCATGTTGGGATTAGATTGAGTTCTTGGCTGCAGAGCAAGCAGACGTAATCAGTTGGTTATTGTTGGATGGTTTCCTTTTGACCGTCTGTGCACCTGCGTCTTGCAATTAAAGATACAAGAAACATACCTTGCTTTTACTAGAATCTAGTTTGACAGTGCAGATCTTTTCGAGAAGGTATTTATTATTCCCCTCATGCATCATTCACACCCAGTCTTCACCATGCCAATCTACGATATGTGGCACGGTGACGCAGTGCTAGCACTGTCGCCTCACAGCTACAGTAGAAGGTCCTGTGTTCGATTCCCGCCTGGGTCGCTGTTGGCACTGGGGGTGTGTCTCCCCATGCCTTCGGTGCCTGGATGCCCATGTGGGCTATCTCATAAAAAGGGCCTTTCTGTGTGGAGTTTGCATGTTCTCCCTGTGGTGTGGGGTTTCACATGGTTACTCACCATTGTTATATATTCAAATTGCTGTTGCTTGTGACAGTGACACTATTAGTTTAAGTTTATAAATTTCAGCGAATTTCTCAGCGAATATGTACTGTACAACTCAATTTCCCAGCATGCTTGTTGACTGGAGCACTGGGAAAGAGGCCCGTCCGTTCCCAGGATGCCCCTGTGGCCCCGTTGTGGCCCTGCACTGGGCGAGGCTGTCATTGTTCGTCACATCAGCAGGGTGAGGCAGGCTGAGCTGAGAGGTCACGCCTGGACAATCTACTGCCTACATGGTCCCTCTGGACTCTCCCTGGGACTCTGCCTCCCTCCCCATGCCTGACAGAGTAAAGATTTGTGGTTTGTGTGTGTATGTGTGTGTGCATGTGTGCGTTAGGGCTGCACAATATATCGTGTAACTATCGCCATCGCAATGTGCGCATGCGCGATAATCACATTGCAGGAAGTGCGATATCACGTAAGGCAAATGAATTCAAACACGTCATGCTGCAATTTTTTTGCTGCTTGATACAGGAGGAAAACGCACGGTTCTCATTTTCCATGACTAATCTACAAGAGAAGTCTGTCTGATATAACATGATTTATCCTGATTTAAGGTTCTTGGATACACAGAGTTTGTTGCTAGTGACATGCAGGCTCTGCATGCACACAGAACCCAGGGTTTCCTGCAGCCGTCTATGAATTTGCCGTCCACCTGCGCTAACGAAAAGAAAATGAATACACTTTATGAAATAAAACCTCAGAAACCTTCAGGTAGAAAAGAAAAAAGGCAGAGACACTGCAAAGGCCGTATGTTTAATGTGTAACGCTTTAGACCAACCTTGAGGATCTGTCACCGGCACCGCTCAGTAGATGAGAGTGGTTGATTGGTTACTGTAGATCTCTGTCGTGCTGTAATGTCGGGGAATGTACTTTAGCCTCTTCTTAATGACCAGTCCGGGTATCTTTTAGAATGCACATTTATTTACGAACATACTGCAGTTTACAGGAGGACAGCAGACTTGGTCACCAGCATCAAGCATCCACAGAAAAGCAAGCTCGCGAGTAAAAGGATCGAAAACTACTTCCTGTTTCCAGACTTTCACAGTAAAAGCACGGAAACATCCACGTCTGGCGTTAAACCGGGGGCGGCAATAGCTCAGTTGGTAGAGCAGTCGCCTGGGAATCGGAGGGTTCCCGGTTCGAGGCTCCTCCGGGTAGCGTGTCGAAGTGTCCTTGAGCAAGACACTGAACCCCTCACTGCTCCCGACGAGCAGGTTGGGGCCTTGCACGGTTGCCACCGCCGTCGGTGTATGAATGTGAGAGTGAATGGGTGAATGTGAAGTGCATAAATTGTAAAGCGCTTTGGATAAAAGCGCTATACAAATACAGTCCATTTAAACCAGCTATGCGCGCAAATACGATCTACCAAATCTACCGAGCCCCCCCCCAAATAGAGCTATTCAAGTCATCTGGTGAAAATTCCTGTATTTTTTCATATCGCAGAAGAAAAAATAATTGCAATGTCAGTTTTTTCCAATATCGTGCAAGGAATCAGCACAATACAACGCTGAGCACCACCTCATGTTCCCGTTATTGAGTCTGACGGTTGTAGTTTTCTTAAAATAATTGGCAAAATTTGCCAGTGACCAGAGATAACCTCACTTGTTTCACAAATAAATGATGTCAGAATCAAGAGGAAGTATCACTTGTTTTCAGAAATGAAATATGATTTTAAGAGTGAATGTGAGAGTTAAGGACTTGTTTAACCTGCAATATGTAACTTTCTGTAATTTAGCTGTTGGCACCCGCAAGTGGCAGCGAGAGGTAACTGTAAGTATTATTGATTAAATTGGCTAAATTACACTTTCCGCGAGGGACGTGCGTAGGCTCGCGGACGACAATGAACGTGCGTTTGAGCATTTATACTGTCTAGCAGTTGTATCTTGGTGGAAATGCGATATTATACAAAACTATATACTAAATTCCGGGCCGCCCAGGTAGTCCAGCGGTAAAAGACGCTGCCTACCAAACCCGAGGTCGTAGGTTCGATCCTTGGGGTTGCTACCGGCTTGGCTGGGTGTCCCTACAGGCGCAATTGGCAGCGTCTGCGGGTGGGAAGCCGG
>CABFOS010140391.1:9543-24303 GCA_900660315.1 Diretmoides pauciradiatus
GAGTGGTCTCCCAAAAACTCCCCTAGCTCTGCTTGGTGGGCGACGTCACTGCTCTTGAATGAATGCAGGCTCCAACCTTTTTTGCTTAACTCATTATCCTCACACACACACACACACACACACACACACACACACACACACACACACACACACAGCCCCCTACAAACCGACAACAACAATAACAACACTCCACACAGCCACCAATCTTCAAAGGTCACCACCTCTGTCACTCTGTCCCCATCAGTGACAGAATAGGTGGCCATCCATAGAAGGGGCTAAGCTTTATTTTGGTTGTAAGTTGAAAGGTTTTGCGATGCGAGTTGACAGAAGCTGTCATGACTGCCTGAGTGGTTCTGCCAGTGAACCCGAAAAAATATGTGTGTGGAAGCAACACATTGGGAACAAACCATGGGTGAATATCATGGTTGTGGAATGAAAAGCAAGTAACTAATTTCTCTGTTCAGTGGCTAGACTCAGATATGAGTTCAACTGGTTCTTTTTAATGGTTGGGGGGAAAAAAAACAGATGGCAGTGATCAATTTCTTCTAAAAACATGTAGTTGCATGCAGCGGATGCCCATCCACGCCTCAAATCATCCCATTCATGCCAGAAGACATGACACATAGAAAATAGCACCATGCCACTCATAACTTTGAAAATACCGCATTTGTTTTGATACCTTCACAAACTTCAAAAACTTTGTTCATATACTGTATATTTTTTTCCCATGATCATTATGACTTTCAAAAAGGGCCGTTTTTGGAATGTGTCAAAACTAGTTGATTTGGTCAGTATTACAATGCGCAATAAACCATCACACATAAATAATCTACAAATATATCTCTGCTGTCACTATTATGACTTGGAACCCGTCTCCTTTGGAATGTGGTGCGCCCTCTGACCCCATCGTGCAGGGAGTTTACATATCCATGTCTCCACTAGTAAAAAACACATTCCTATCTTCGATCTGGGTCAAAGATAAAAGATGACAAGAGATCGGATGCTGACAAGTGAGACAGATCTCACATTCAGACACAAACTTCTCTGGAGGGGTGAGAGAAAGACCAATACAATATAACATCAGCACTGATTATGACAAGCAGATGCCAAGTATTTTATTATTGGTGCCAACTTTTGGTCTGTGCTTGAAATAATGGAGCATTTTGTTGCCAGTATTTTTCTTTTTTTTTGCCACAGTCTCCTGATGTTGATTTCGTACCATAGTGGCACACTGCCATGGAACGGATCGCCGGCTTTGGCTATGGATTGCAGTAACCTGTTGCTGGATTACATTCACCTGTTGTTTGCCTACCAAAATGGCTGTATGGTCGTATTTAATGTAACAGATGGTGAGGGTGGATTATCACTGATAAAAAGCTGAATTCCCATTAATTTAACACAGTTGATTAGCCATTAAAAAGACATCCAACCCGTTTAGAAGTAGGTTTAAAAGTGAAAGTTCAATAGACATCTACAAAACTGAAAGCATTACATATGCATTTCTGTGGTGCATATTTCAGATATTTACAGCTGGTTTAACTATCTAATAATGTATTGACTTCTTGTTTAAATAGCTAATATTGTATTTAATGCAAAACACAGCTTTGGCTATATGAGAGCTAAAGCATAGACTCTACGTTGAAAAGATGTGTATTGCTCAGGTCGAACAATATTTGACCAGGCAACTTGTCTAAGAACACATTTTTATTCTCATACTCTGGATTTGCTCAATACAATCACTGACTTGTACTTTAAACAGTTGGCACTTTAACATGGTTAGTACATGATGCTTGTTCACGTCGCCCAGACAGATTTTTGTCATTACATTGGGGAAGCAAAATGATGCAGGTCTCACTTGCATAATTTTGCTTCCCCAGTGTAAAAAGTGAGATCTGTGCTATTCATGTATGTGTTTGTGTGACGATACTGTAAGTCATATCTGTTGTGAATATGAATAGCATATTTACAAATGAAAAGGGGACACACACACGCACACACAGAGTCAGCTACCCAGTCAGTCATCAACCCATCCAGCCAACCGGTCGGTCAGTCAACCAGCCTGTCTATCCTTATGTGAAAGGGCCAGCATTCTTGTGTGGGCAGTCCCCAAGTCATTGTCACCCTGACTTAATAGCTGAGACAACTAAAACCCCATTATTTGAAAATGGCAGACCATTAGTCTCCTGGCATGAAGAGCCTTTCAATGTGGATCCCACATAAAGGAAGTCTGCAGAATCAGCAATGGGAGAAGGGGAGAAAAATGAGACCTTTAACACTGCTGGAAGAGGAGGAGGAGGAGAGGGAGGGGAAAAGAGAAAGACACTGATAATAAATCTGTCCTGTGTTTGGGTTCCATGACAAATCGCAGTGATGATGAAACACTCCACTATACTGTACAGTAGAATATATGGGCTTTCTGATTGAAATTATCTGCTCTGTGACAATTGCCCACCAAGTGATGTCTGTTCTCCTTCGTGATATGAAGGTTTTCCGTTTTCCAGACAAACACATGAGTTATTGTGATGCCATAGCATCTCAAAGGTTACAGTCACAAAGACTGCCTTCAGATTTTCCAACAGAGCTCACATGCAGTAGACTTTTCCTCATTCTCTCTGTGTCTCTTCCTCTCTCTCTTGGTCTCTCTCAGATTAACACATCTGAATCGACACACACACACACACACACACACACACACACACACACACACACGTATTAGCTAGCTTTATTATTGTAATTGTATAACCACCATCTGAGTAGGAATCTAGTGACAATTCCACCTTTAAAAATATATACAGTATGCAATGATTTCACACAATAATGAGACATCACATGTTTTCACCATTTGGACCAGTGTGTGTTTAAGCATGTGTTTGGACCAACATGCATGCAGGTTAGTTCATGCATGTGTACTGTATGTATTTGCAAGTGCTCTTGTGTGCGTGGTGGGTGTGGGCTCATGCTAAAGTGTGTTCCTGTCTTAAACTGTGCAGGTGCGTGCTTGTTTAAAATGTGCATGTGTGTGTGTGCGTGAGAGAGAGTCAGTGACCCTTTAGCTCCCCTGCCTCTCATCTATCCACTGACAACTGGCTTCAACTGGGCCTTAATCCCACTCTTAGGATACCAGCTCCCTTGGTAGCAGCTGCCCTGACTACGGTTGCAGCAGAGGAACTTCAGCCGTTGTCCAGACTCCAGTCCAATTTGGAGTTGGGTATTAGTCTGTTATGGGCGTGGACATGACAACTATGCAAAGATCATCAAAATGCAACCCCAGTTAATGCAAAATTAATAGGGGTCATAGGGGCAATGACTGCTTCTAAGTTACTGCGTTTGTCACACTAGCAAATCCATCTCCTGCCCTATACTGCCAGAGGTCCTTTGCAGTGAGGTCTATTTCGCAGACTTGTTTTTGATCCAAAGTTTTGTCTAGCCTTGCTGCTAATTGGTTGGTGCACGGGCAGCACAGTGGCTCAGTGGTTTCCACTGTCACATGACGTTCTTGGATTTGTTTCTGTTGAGTTTGCATGTTTGCCACGTGTTGGCGTTTCCTCCGGGTGCTCCAGTTTCCTCCCACATTCCAAACATATACAAGTCAGGTGGACTGGAGACTCTAAATTGCCCAAAGGTGTGAGGTGTGAGTGTGTTTATCTGTCTATCTGTTTTAGCACTGACGGACACTCGATATAAGCTGGGATAGGCTCCAGCCCCCATGACCCTGAAAAGGAATTAAATGAGTGAAGGAAATGAATGAATGAATGGACGGTTGTTGCACAATATCAATGTCAACCACCATAACAGTTTATATTCAATCCACCCATCAGTGGGGATTACATGCAAGATCAACAAGCATGACCTCCTGTTGGGTGGCTCAGGGGAATAGGCCTAACATTTATTTGCAAATCCAGTTCATAACCTTTGCTGTGTTAATCTTTCTGTCCCGTCTTTGACTTCCCTCTCCACTGTATACAACTGCTGGGTTGCTTGCAGAAAATAAACTGGTCACCTGATCAATAAAAGTTTTTAGCTCGATCAACATAGCATCCAGAATCTGAGGACTGGGAAAACCGTTTCAATAAAATCAACAAGAATGCTCACCTTTGCTGTGATGATTTCCATGTACAAGGAATTGGCCTCATTGCAGGTATAAAGGATTAAAGCAATCTCTTTTATCGTCTCTAATTGGGTTAATAGATCAAAAACACTGGCATAGGGTAATTATAAATGTATTTTACATGTTGCATTACACATGACAGTAATTTTGCATACAAATATATTCTGTTGATGATGATTGGGGATACACTGCTAAACATGAAAGATGAAAGGCTGGATTGCAGAAAGGAAAGATTGAGTATTTCATCAGGGAAAACACATCCTAATCGTGTGCACTTGTCATTATTTTCCTTCTATCCTAGATGGGGGGTTGTACTGTAGATGTCATATGGAGGTCAGCTACGTTCGTCTGATGTGTTGAGAGAGGAAATGGGACCCATGCAGTAAATAACAGTTTATTCACACTTCATTTACCATTACCAAGGGACTTACTTTCTCCCTTCCATTCTCTGATATTTGGGTGAAGAACAGAGGCAAGTGGAAAGGTTTGGACAAAGACACCTGTTGTGATGAGTAAAGTCATTTGACACTTATAAAATGTAATCACTTATCTCAACAGGTGTGTATTGCCATATATTCCTTCCTTCTGTAGATGGCCAGGATGTTGATTTGTCAGGCATGGAGATTTCTCCCTATGATGTCTTAGATGTTGATTTGCCTGAGATAGAGATGATAATTTCAGATGTTCAGATTTAGATTTAGAGAGGATTGGTGGCTGCTGCATGGTGGTTGATTTGTATGCCAGCCATACCCTTGCATTTGAAGTCATATCACTTTAAACAAGGTCTCTGGAGAGTAATTCTGCAGCCAACCGGTATCCATTCATCAAATGGCATGAGCAGAGGTTTCATTACTTCACACTTCAGTTCCTCCACCCTGGTTATACTCCAAATGATCTCTTCACTACAAACTCCTAACCTTGCTTCATCTGGCTGTTGGCCTGTAGCATTTTTTTGATTGCTGATCATCTTTATATCTTGTTTTTGAATCAAAACTGTCCTGTCGAGGTAGAAATTCTGGAATCTTTGGTCAACAAATTAATTACTAGGAACTCCATACCATGTTCTCAATAATCTGGGGTTAGGGATGGATATACTGTAGCACTATCATTGCCACCATTTTAGTGTTGAATCAAATTGTATTCTGCCTCAATAGACCCTTAAAGTTAATAAAACAAAATAAATAGAGACAATTCTTAACCTATACTGTACTGTCCCTACATGCTCTTACCTTCCCTCCCTAAAGCCTCTTTGGGTCCAATCTGTCTCCTACTGTAGTGTGGCACACTGCATCAGAAACTCCATTTGCCCTCATTCAAAAGTATACTTAGCCCCAAAGCCATTCATTTAAGAAGAAAAAACATGGTTTGCTCTCAAATATGTATTGGCTATGGTTTTCATGGAATGAGTCGTACAAGATGTGGGAATTAGGCAATTACCAGTTTGTCCAGTCATGGGAAAAACTGTTTTTTTGGTCGGATCCTCCATGACAGTTAAATAGACGGGTCACTGCTTACTGTACACCATAATACCAACACACCGAAACACACCAGAAAGTTTGATCTCAAATAAACAACTTTATTCTGGATTGTGAATCCAGCTTTGAGGAAGACATTACCTCCCAATGACCCCACACGGCCTCCCACCGCCATGATTTCCAATCTAGTACTATGGGCGCCTCCTGGAAGAGCTCACCTGTGCCAGGTTTACTGAATACCCTCTGACTTCATCTATGGGACAAAGGCTGGCATTGTCAGGGCACAGGCTCCACTGTGACTGGCAGGGCTTACGAAGGGTGCTGTGGGAGAGGAGCGATGGGAGGAAATTGTGTATTGGACGTGTGTGTATGTGTGTGTGTGTGTGTGTGTGTGATTGTTGGAGGCGGTGGTGGCATGTTAGTGTGTGGATGGGTGGAGAACAGTGAGCTATAGGGGAACCCCCATGGAAAGTTATTTAATAACACTGAGAGAGAGAAAGAGAGAAGGAGTGTGTGAGAGACTGAGAACCGACTACCTCAGACTCAAATGGCATTCAAAACATCTCGTCAATCACTCTTACATTGTTTCGGGACCCACCCTTCATCCCTCACTATAAAAAGCCCCTCCACTCAATCAAATCAATCACTGACTTACCAAGCTGTTACAGGTCATTAGTCAGTCGACTGAAAACATCATTAGAGTAAGCTGATTACCAATCAGGGAAGGGTGTCTGAGGTAGGTTTTAGCTTTCTTTGAACCAGACGTTTTTTTATCCAACAGTTCAAGGTTTACTTGAATCTTTGGTAAAAGGGATCGTCAGAATTCCTCTTCATTGCATGCCCATTCATGTTTTGGTCCCATTTTTGGCTCTAGTGCCATTTAAAGCACAAGTGTAGGTGGACACTTGCTAAGCAATAATCTTACATCTGTACTATTTGGGCTGAAATCAGACTATATGACTTTTGTTATATTTCTCATTCTCTGCATCAGCGGTGGCTATTTCCTGTTTGATAAATTAAGAGGAAACATGAAGAATTCCATTCTAAAATAAGATCCTTGCTGCTATCATAAGAGCCTTGGGCACCAAGCCATAGTCTAAGAAACGTGTAAGCAGTTAAGCAGTTAAGCAGCAGAATAAGAGGTTTCTGATTAGTACACATCATTACCTAGACTGAGTGTATTTACATGCACATCAGGGTACCAGTCATTTGAAGGACACACTTTGAGTTGCCACATGTACATACTTTATCCTGTAGCTCAGCTAAGTTCTTACCTCAAATAGGATAGTTGAGATACCGGTATATTCATTTTATTTGGCATACTGAGGCATGTACTATATACATCTTATCCGATAGTGTGGTATTTTACTAGCCAACAATTAAATTCTATTTCCATGATTCAAAATATTTAATTTAGTCATGTCAGAAGATATATTTTTGATTGGGATATGAACATGTACATGTACATGCACATTATCCTGAATGTGACCTTAAAAGAGATTACTGAAATGTTGCAGAAGGACTATGATTATTTTTTTCATCACAAATTGCATGTGGCTGCATAAAACACCTCTGCGGGTACTATTCTATTGCTGAGCCTTTGAATGAAAAAATGTAATATTAATCAAAATAAGTGTATCATTTGTCTAACTCCTTCCTGCTGTAGCTAGACTGTGAGTGGAAACTGGAGTGGAAGAACCACATTTCATGCTTTTCATTCAACAACAAGCAACCTCTGTCTAATGAGTGGAAACCTTTACGTGCTAATCTGAGGGTGCATTTCAATCAACCTAATTAGCAGCGTTACATATCTAGGGCCTGCGCCAAGTGTTTGAAGACTGACAGCCTCTCTTTCTGTGCTTAGCTACACACTAGCAGGCACGAATACACACCCACACCCACACACTTACACACACACACACAGCAGACCAAAGCTGCATTCCAAACATGACGGGAAAAAAGAGAAAGGGGCTGCAAATGTTTTTCAAAGGAGAAAAATGCTATTTTGTGATTATTAGATAATTAGAGCTGCTTCACTTGAAAAATGAGCGAGAAGACTGACAAGATGGATGAGTGGCACCTGCATAGATGTCTGTGCATGCGTGCATACGGTATGCATACTATTTGCATGTGCAATGTGCAGATGAAGGATAACGCATGACGCCTTGATGTAATCTCACTCATAAGTTGAAAAATCTGCACTCTGCCATTTGAATTGGGCCCTGGTCACGTTGTATTGATGAGAAGAGGGTTTGCAATTGGATCCAGGCTGAGGGAAAGTCCTTGAGCACTTGCCAGTGACTACTGACCATCAGTCAAATATGTTTAATTTTGTGTGTGTGTGTGTGTGTGTGTGTGCACGCGTGCAAGTGAGTGCAGCTGAGAACACTTGGCATTTCATCAAACTCAATAGTTTTTACAATATAGTCTGAAAGCTGTACCCCTTCTGGCCACCAGAGGGGAGTAAAAACTGGTGAATATTTAGAGCGGATTATACCTGTATGCTGAGAGCTGCTGCTGCCACATCAAAGTTTGATAATACACTTGTAGTGTTTGTTTCCTGGCGAGTTGAAAGTTAACATAGGCCTTTATTGTCTATGTTTCATGACATGAAAAATACACCATTATAATATAGTTTTGGTGGGGCGTTTATCTGACCACAAGAAATGTATCAGTTACTCAACATCCCTGTTGAGTACAATGAAAGAAAAAAGTATTTATTGCAGCCACACAGGTATTCATTGTACATGAAACAGGATACATAATTCATACTTCCTGGCAAATTCAAAAAAAAATCTGACATGCTAGAAATATCCATAGAACCTCTTGCCATAATAGCAATATTTGGCACGGTACCACGGGATCTCTGTCTCAACCAATGTGGCAAATTCATGATAGCTACAGTATACGCTCCTGGTGAGGAGACGTATACTGCTTAAATGGAAAGAAAGATTTCATCCAACTTTCAATCTATGGATTAGAGATCTTACAGTATGCATCATCTGAGCTTAGAATTTTATTATAAATATTATAAGAGGCTGTGCTCTCAACTTTTACATCATTTGGCAACCAGTTCTGGATCAGGAAGAAAAGATGGATGCCTCAGACATTTTAAATATAGAGGCATACCCTTTATTTCTTTCATTATATCTTTGTATGCCTTTCTTTCTTTCTTTCTTTCTTTCTTTCTTTCTTTCTTTCTTTCTTTCTTTCTTTCTTTCTTTCTTTCTTTCTTTCTTTCTTTCTTTCTTTCTTTCTTGTGTGTTTATTAAACATTTATAATACTTACCATTGAACTTATGTTTTGATATGTCATATTATAAATTTGTAATGGTACAATAAGTTATAAGGGTTACTTTTGGGATGGGATTTTGTTAAAATATATCAAACTGTATTTCAAATTGTATTTTGTATAACCTAAAAAAAACAATAAAACATACTTCGGAAAAAAAAAACTTCCTGGAAATCTTTCCTCACTGATGGATAGAAATCACTTAAGTTAAACAAACAAAAATCATTACAATTCTGTGCATGCTCCCAATCTGGTGTGATGCCTGCAAATATTATTGATGTGTCGTTATCAGGTCAAGATAGCTCATATCAGCAGAGCTATTAGTCACGTGAAGAGGATAATACGTCTCGGTAATATCAAACTTCCCCAAGGAAGTAGGAGAAATCCAGAAAATTATTTAAGCTGAATGGGGAAATCCCTGGACCATTCTCTCGGTGTCAGACACATGCTTGGTCCATGAGGTGAAAATTGTTGGGGGAGATGCTTCACATTTCTCCTCTAGATCCTGTGGACAGCTGGAGGGGTTGTTCTTACATTCAGAGCCCCCTGGAGCCACATAAGGCTCCCCACGAAGGAACATAATGCTGCACCCACAGAAATATAACCCGTACAGCGGATATACATACAAGCTTTCTCAAGTCAATAAAGTCTGAAATATGCACTTGCCATCGTTGTGCACCAATCAGCATATAGCAAGAAAACGGGAACATAAATGTAGAATTCACTATTCATGCCAATTCAATGACTGATCAAATCTCACACTGCTAAATTTGTCTGCCGAATAATTAGTGTGGAAATCTCTGCAAAGTCCTTCTGCTGCATTGCAGATTGCAATAAAAAAGAGCAATAAATTGTGTAGATAATCCCCATGCATGTGCAACATAATTGACCAATCCTATTGGAATGTCATGTACTCTTCAATTGACTCAGGCACATTAAAGCATGTGACAGCTAATAAGTACAGCTCTTATTATTATTTCCGATTGTATTTTGAAAATTTACACCGGTTGTTAATTTGTCTATTTGTACTGTCTATACGCATTGCGGCAGTGAAATATAAGAGATTTTATGTTTATTATCTAGTATACAATGCAGATTCTTATACATTAGAATACAAAACAAGGGAAATAAAGAAAGATTAACAAAATTATCTTCATTTGTCAAAAGAGATAAAGCACAGCTAGTAATGCTCTATGTGATTTATCAACTTTGAGCAGTCAGATTGCTTGGATGAAACTATCTATTGTTTAGTTTAAAACAATGATCGCATATCAATGCAGTCATGTCAGCTTGATTAGAGACTTCAGGAACCCTATTGTCACATCTACTGCACATTAGGGTACTGAACTCAAGGCTAAGAGAGTCTGCTCTGTGCTATAACAACACACACTGTATGCACTTTTCTGATGATTAGTTTAAGACTGTGATATTAATATGCCTAACTCACAAACACGTCACAACAGAGACCAATGTTTCCCTCAGGGGTGGAGAGGGGCAAGGACTATGAACATTACGACCTTGGATGACTTCGGGGGTCGCCTGACTGGGCGTTGACCACCGCTGAACTCTGCTTGACCCTGACTCCTATGGGTCAGTACAAGAGAAAGGTGAGTCACTCTGTTTCTCCATCTCTGTCACTCTGTCTCTTTCTCAGGTACCACAACATCCGATCAGATCAGTCTCCTCCGATAAACACTGTCCTCTACAGACGTTTGCCACCTTATTAAAAATGATTGTTCAGAGAATGTTAATAATTAAATTTTTCCTGGAAGTGTTTAGGAATCACACCAGGCTATTCTTGGGACTATGTAAGCACCCAGTGGGCGGCCATATTATAGAGCTCATTTCTTCAATTAACAATGATAACAAAAACAGGGGATTAGCCCTGTGGGAAGAGGGTTCCCTTTTTCTCTCTCAGGAGGGTTCCTCTTATGTTTAGTGAGTTGGTGTGTGTGCGAGAGCATGTGTGTGTATGTATGTATGTATGTGCCTATGGGTGTGTGCATGCGTGCGTGCATGCGTGTGTGCGTGTGTGTGTTTGTGTGACCGTGTGGGACAGAGGGATCTAGGCCAGGCGGGTGCCAGCTTTGATCAAGACAAGTGTTGCCTGGATGTGACACTTTGACAAGGGTCCACTTTCCTCCTCAGAGGGAACCACGCCAAAGCTAACACAAAACATGAATCTGACCTGCCGCACTACAATGGGCTAACTTTCCACCAATTTTCAGGCTGTCTGACTACAGTGAATGGATGCGGGTGAGATTCATTTGATTTCATTTTTGAAGTTTTGTAGTTCAAACGCAAAAAAGTAATTTGGAGGGGGAGGGGATTTGATTATGAGCTCACATTTATTTTCATTATGTTAAGGAATGTTAATGAATGTTAACTAATGTAAATTGATTTTCTAAACATTTCATTTCAACACAAATATACATACAAACATACAATCAAGCATCAAGTGAAAGACAACGGCCACTAGTTTTCCTGGCTACAAAGTCTAAAACCACTATTGCAATAGTGAAAATTTGATCTATTTAGGTACTGGAATGCAACAACAACAACAATTTCAATATCAAGCAGCAGCCTTCACGGGAGCATCAGACAAAGTCCTGGAGGATCAACTCAAGAAGAGAAACTTCTCTTCCTAAGTAATAATTTGTTCTGGGACCGTGCTAAATCTCTCACATTAGGTTTTCTGACTGATTCTGTTTGTTCTCCATACATATATCTGGGCAATTTGTGTTTTGCATACTGTATGTAACACAAGTTTGATTTTTTTCAATACACAGTCCAATCACCCCCTCTAGTGGATATGTTTTGTTAATAACCTTTCACACGTTCAGCCCACAGAGAGTGAGCCAGTCCACAATACCAAGTACAAGTACTGGCATTTCTTTCACAGTTAAATGCAAATCTCTCCCTGAATTCGTTTCAAATAAAAAATGTAGTCAACATTTCATTTTAATGCAATACTGGCTCATTTCCCCATCGACCTGACCACATCCTGTCCAGAGATTTCATACAGTACTTCAGACCTTCATACATACAGTACTTACTTCATCCCTCAAAGCTCCTTAGTTTGACTAAGAAGCAATCATTCCATGTCAGAAAGTCATACGTGTGATATGATTTGATCTTATTTAATTCCCGACATTTGATTGGCTGAATTCAATTGATACATATGGGTACATCAGATATAGGCAGCTAGATATCGCATACCTGAAGTACTACTTAAGTGGCTTATTTTTCACATTCCCACAGTGTGGGAATATTTAGTGAATGTGCATAATAACAAAATTCTTGATAGACATTTGAATCACATTTTCCTGCTTTGTTCATCAGCCTTGCTTTAAACTTTTATCAGTAAGATGGTGATCCATTTTTTTCCACTGAGCACAGCCTCCTCTCTAGGTCTATATTACAACATCACTGTCCGTCTGTCTATGATATAATGTTTGACAGTGGTGGTGAGATGCTAAGTGGCCCCTGATGTCGAGAGACAGAGATCCATATGAACCATACAACACCATTGAGTGGGTCCAGTGGGAATCTTTCCCCTTCGACCATGCTAGACTCTCTCAATCAATTTCCCTCTGCTCCCTTTGACCCAGATCAATAGCCATCATCAAAGAAGAAGAGATAGACGGAAAAAGAGAGAGGAAGAGTGATATCACCTCCTATAGAAACACAGGAGAAAATGGAGATCTGGTCTCCGGTCTGGAACAGACAGTCTGTCCTATTAGCTTAAGATGGTTAATTCATCCAGAAACCGAGTGTCAAACACTGTTTTAATTCTCAATATGAAGATTTCCTTTGATCTGGTATTCACAAACAGACACTCAGACATGCGTGCGCGTGCACACACACACACACACACACAAAGGCACACTACCCCCCCTCCTTCCTTGGACTGTCTCTTCCCATTCCAAACAAGAGAACAAATCTCTCTTCTCTTCTGTGTTCATATATATGTGCCCCTTTCAATAACAAACACATGGTCATTACTATATCTCAGGATGAATATTTCATGATGTAACCCCTCCAAAAATATGAAAAATAAAAATGATGCAAGAAAGGAGGGCAGACAGAGCAGGGTAAAAGGGAAGATACAAAGCGCTTAAGCCTGCTCGTCATTACGATGGCCCCTGGTACTCGGGGCCACCAAGGAATCCCTTAATTCCTCCAGCATTATGCGCTCCAGACTCTTTCATGTCCTCCGTATGGGAGATGGCGGATGGGGAGGGGGGTCGCATGAAAATTCTAATATGTCTCTTGCTATGAAAAAATATGCACATACATTTAGCATTTAGATTCTCCAAGGGCAGAACAGAGGAGATGGGCACACGTCAGCTAACATATTGTGTGTGTGAGTGTGTGTGTGTGTGTGTCCATATGTGCATGCATGTCCTTGTATGTATGTGTGTATGTGAGTGCACACTTGTGTCTGTGAGGGGCCCCTCTTTAAATGGCTCGGTCTTTATTTATCACCAGTTTGTGTCTATGCCCTGGGCAGCCACCATACAAATATTAATGATTTGGCCCCTCTACACTGGGAGTGGAAAAAGGTCATCCCTGTTATCCTGCCCTACATAATATATACTGTGCTAAACTGACTGGTATGGTACTGGTTAAACTGACTGAGCGGTTGACTCGTTGGCAGAGGTTAACTGGTTTCCAGTCTGGCTATATGACTGACTGGTTATTTAACATTAAGCCTCCCGCTGGTTCAGGGGCTGCGGTAGATAAATAACTGATGGATGTGTTGGCATGTTGGCTGGCTAACTCGGTGAGTGGCAGGCTGGTTGGATGGCTGACTTGTTGACTGACTGAATGATTAGCTGATTGACTTGTTGGTGACTGAATGACTGTCACTCCGACTGACTGGGTGACTTGTTGGGTGACGGCTGTTTGGCTTTTAATACTGACTGGGTTGCTCACTGGCATGGTGGCTCACTGGTTGTTTCACTGGCTAATTGCAGAGCCTAGTGCACTAAAGGAATGATAAGACCAAGTGATCTATCACCCTTCTAAGAATAGAAAATATGTTAATAATAGTAGGCTGAACTGCTGTAATGATAAGTAAACAAATAGCAGTGATAGTGTTGTTTTTTGTTATTACCACACAAATTAGGTGAGCTGTAATGAGGACTTAATGGGCAGCCTCTCCTTAACTAATTGTCTTTGTTTATCCAACAGTACTCAGGAGGATTTTTTTTGCCTTATACTGTGCTACTCTTTGTAGTAAGAATAGTTGCATACAGGGACTTCTAAAGCAGAGATTAATATTCCATACAAAACAGCCACGTTTTTAATCATTCATAGGAGTGTAATAGTGGCTAACATCTTATTAACGATAATAAGTCTTAATCTCATTTTTGTGTATCGTGACTACTGAAGGAATTGGTTGTTGCAATAGGAACTTTTAGCAGTGTTGATTTATGTATGTAACACTGCGTTACCTCATTTTGTTCAAAGGAATACCATCTAAAATGTCATTTTGTCTCCTTATTCAACACACCTTTTGGAGGGAAAGTATGTTAATTTAATTCCATCTTTATTACTTTAAAAAAGAAGCTTTTTAAGAAGAAGTTGCATCCACGCCTTTGATACAACCCCATGATGCACACCTATTACTGATTAATGGAATTCAGTGGATTGTAATTAGGAATGAAGAGAAAAGTGGGACATGCAATAATTCACTGCTGTGGCCACAGGAGGGCACAGCAGACCCATCTCTTCCCCTGCTGCTTTATTAAGATGAAAACATCTCAAAATGAGGGAATCTCTCTCTCTCTCGTTCTGCATGTATATCAACTCTATTGAAATCTCCCCTCTATTCAGATCTGTTCATAATTAATTACACAATTTTGGATCATCATTATTCA
>CABFOS010140395.1:0-10549 GCA_900660315.1 Diretmoides pauciradiatus
AGTAAAGAATTGCTCATGGTGTGTGTGTGTGTGGTGTGTGTGTGTGTGTGTGTGTGTGTGTGTGCATGTGTGCGTGTGCGTGCGTGTGTGTGTGCGTGCAGAGATGGAGGGTGTTGTATCCTTTGAAAGGAACAGTCGGGGAATGTAGGAGATTCAATGTAAGGAGAAAAAAATGTGATTAAAATCTGTCTGCTGGAGACAGCTTTACCGTTATGGATGGTCCTCTACCTCACTAAGCAAACAGACACTACAGCTGAATCTGCAGAGCGGGTGTCAGGCTGAGCGATGTACATGCAGAATAGATTAGAGAAGGTGAGAAGTGTCGAGAGCTCTCTCTTTCATTAAAGCAGACTGCCTGTCTGGCTCCCTGAGGTATCGCCATGGGCTGGCTCGGTAATCGGAGACTGAAAGATGAACAAAATAACCTAATTGCTTGATGAGCAAAACATGGGGAGTATATCCATCTTTTATTTCTCTGTGATGGTGGATAAATGAGGGGGAACGTATAGGTCTATTTAAAGAATGGGCTTGGATTAGTGAATTGGAGGTCAGCTCGCTGGAGGCTGGAGTCCATTTTCCAAACTCTGGGAGGTCCCAGGAAAGTCTGTGATGAGCCTTGACAGGACAGGGAGGATGTGCTTTAATGTATGCTCTAATATCATTTTTGCTCTACACTGAAGACAACGGCTGTATGTGTGTGTCCATACAACACACACACACACACACACACAACCACACACATATGGTTTGCATGTACATCCCCGTCACACACAAAGGTACATAAGCAGCATGCAAAGCCCCATACACAGACATTAGTGGTGTAGTGCAACAGAATCTGTGAGGACCTGAGCCTCCATGTGACAGGTCGAAGGGCTCCTGGGCTAATTTGAGAGCCTCTCCTCTTTCATCAACACCTCCTAACGACACTGTCAAAGCTGAATGCCCTGCAAATTCCTGGGAGCTTTACTACCCCTCGAAATAAGCTCAGCAAGGACAAGTGCTAATGCCATTTGGAGTGCTTCGCTTTGTCATCTGTGATGTACAGTAGACATGCATTTTTCTTCTTTCTGCAATGTCATAGAGGAATTCATGTTCTCTGTCTTTTTCAACTTTCAACTAATCTCAATGTAACTGCCCTAAAGTTGATCTGTATTTAGTCTGGCAGGCGCAGCAGTTGCCCCTAATAACAAAACTGTTTTAAATTACATTGTAACAAGGTTGAGTTGCTGTACAGCGTCCAACTGTTTCTGTTTTCGGAGAACTTCCATTCGACTTCAATGTGTATCAAGGGAGTGTCCTCTATTGTTCCGCGGAGAAAAGCAAAAGCACAAGGCACAGAATTTACAAGGGACGATAAAGTCCATATTTTTACGAGACAGGTGTTTGTCGTAATTTAGATACCATTTCTATTGCCAAGGAAATTCAGTCAAAATTGGATGATGATTAACTCAAATTTCACCCCAGCAGAGCACATGTACAGATGGACCACTGAGCAAACCCCATTTCCAGATATGTATGAGAACAATTCAGAGCTGAAATGAAACTGACATGGAAACCATTATTCTCAATTATAATAATTTGCGATATAATCTGAACACTATGGTTGATTGGATCCCTCTACGCTTGATTAGAACAGCGATGAGGTCAGAAGGATGCACAGACAAAAAGTCAAAGAGAGATGCGTGGGTGGGGATCAAGAGAAAGAGAAGTGAGCCACAGAGAGAGGAAGACAGAGGGTAGAGATAGAGACTGACACAGGGATAGAGAAAGTGCCCTGTTGGGGAGGGGGAGGAGAGGAAAGTGCAGGGAGACTGATGTGCATCGTGTCAGTACTAACTCTAATCTGAAACATGACCAACGCTTAAAGGGAGATCTGAGTTTGGGAAAGGCTTCAAACCCTGCCGGCCCTCATATTATTTGTTCCCAATAAAAAGAGCTGCTTACAATATCCTGTAACGTTGTCGCTCTGGCGTCGCCAAAGGGCTCTCAGAAACATGAACGCTGGTGATTCATCATCGTCCGCCGTAAGGTTTTTCGTAGGCAACTGGTGCCAGCGCGGTGGAGCTGTGTAGATGTGGGCAGTCTTGAGGCCTGGGCGAGTCCAGCTTCACCCCAGCTCAGCTCCCCAGAGTGTGGACAGCTGGGGTCATTGGGTTTGCTATCGCCCAGGGCCCTGTGACCTCACAGGAAGTCATTTTTGGACAAGTAGAGCAGAAGGATTGTCCCCTCTGGGTAAGGAGGAGATGGAAGAGGTATATTAATGCATTGAAGTAGGTGGGAGAGAGAGAGAGAGAGAGAGAGAGAGAGAGAGAGAGAGACGCTAGGTGTGCCAAGCCTTATGAGGTTGGCAGCGAGCCTGACAGACAGAGCTTTCTTTAGACCATTAGGTGTAGAGCTCTTAGTAAGAAGGAGTTTAGAGGCTGTGGAAACAAAGGCAGGCCGTGGTGCATGGTTCTTCTCCAGCTCTGTGGGGGCCGATGTAGGTCGACAGCTGGGCAGGCTAGCTAGTACCAAAAGGCTTTCCTATGGCACGCCATGAGCACCGTGGGGGAATGGCTGGAGAAAACCAGGCCGGCTAAAAGTGTGCAAGCGGCACAACCCCCTACAGGAGTCAATAATACTCACCGCACTTCCTCTCTGCAAAGCCATTGATCATTTAAGAAGAATTTGTGCCTGGAACAAGTTTTTTCCCATCTAAACTCGATGCACCCACTCTAATTCATCTTCACAATCATGGCTGCTCAGTGTAAAAAGCATCGCCTCCTATAGGATGCCTTCGTCATCAGTTTCCCAGAGGTTGCAGTACGATAATCTTTGTTCCACTGAGGTATATTATCAGAGTTAAGCTGTGGAACAAGGATGGTTTTAGCGCAACACTGCTTTTGAGAAACTTAGGGGCGGCTCCAGCCCGTGGGCCTCTCTCACTCCCAGCATATAAACACCCATATTTATTTTCCCTAGGTCACATTGCAGCCGGGGCCACTGGCCCATGTCGGGGAGAAATGACATCATATCGGTGGCGCCTGTCTCCTAGGCAGGGGTCAAGGGTTACGAAGGGAGGTGGTGGTAGAGTTGCGGACCAGCAGAGCGGTAAGGAGACTGGCAGTCTGCTGGGGTCAGCCTGGGCACTGCTGAGCAGACAAGCAGCAGCCAATCAGATAGGGCAGCTTGCACAACCCCTGACCAGGCTGAGTTTCTACCGACCAGGGCTATTTTCACTATGTTATGACCTGTGGGGGGAGAGAGAGAGAGAGAGAGAGAGAGAGAGAGAGAGAGAGAGAGAGATCTGGCCTCATATGTTAAAATTTATGTGGTGTTTGCTCTCTCGTTCTTATCTGCATTTATGTCCTTTGTTACTCAGCACTTTGTAGCCAACCTGCTTTTTAAAAGCACTCTATAAATTATAAATTTGACTTGACTAGAAATCTCTCCCTGCATACTCTCTCCACTATGTGACTTACCGAAGATAAACTTGAGTAGGTGCAATCATTCCAGCATATAAACTGGCTCCATCTGGCTTCACGAGAGCTCTGGTGTTGACATTATTAACTCAGGAAAAACCTCCAGTGTGGCGGGGTAATTTTGGACTCTCCACTCCAGTGCATCTGCTCTACCTCAGCCCTGAACCGACGCAATCGAATTGTCACCAGATTTGATGTTACACCAAATGGTTATGATAAGTTGTCATGGAGTCTCAAATTAGTAGTAAAAAACATTCTGCCGCAAAATATGCAGATGATAATGGAAGGTTTGTGTACTCAACTGAACCATAGGACTTAGTAGTGGGGCCAATATTCTAATCCAAACATTACGGCAGTTTTAATAAGGCAGAGGCCACATTGACGGCTGAAATTAAAAATGATTAGGTAGCGTCAGAAACCAGGCAAGATTTGCTGAGAAAATATGTATAAAACCTCAGGCACCTATTAATTTGTTTGCTAAACAGTTGTTGTCATTTCACCCTCCATTAGTGGTCTAAAAGTGGTAGAATATAAATACTAACAAGAAGCAGTGGCCAGTGAGCGAGATATGCCACAAAATTCATTTAAAAAAAAGAGCAGACAGAAGAAATGTTATATCCAAGTTAACATAGATATACACTATCTTTCACTTCTCTAAGCTATCTACTAATTGCATCATATCTATTAAAAAGTTACATCTTAAAACCCTAACCCATCATTCATCCAAGATGTTGTACTAAGGCACTGGCTGAAATTAAGAATCCTCAATCCCAACTGGCTAGTTCAGTGACCAGGCCCCCAGCTTGCTTGAATGATCCCATAATTACCCAGCAGCCTCAGGGGGGTTATTTGTATCCCTAGAGAATCTGTGTCGCCACACGTCACGGCTGGGGTAGGGGGGTGGGTGTGGGTGTTGGGGGTCAGAGGGTCTTCGTCAACATGTGGGCCTGCTTTCAACATGGGACTGCTGACCCATGTATCGTATCACCTTGCACTCATTTAAAAAGGTCAAGACTTGTGGAATCTGGTGCCTTTTGCCTAACCTGACCATTGACCTGTTGTGGACACTTGTTCAGCTTCAAGCCCCAACAATAGGCCCCATTCAGTGCAGGGCAACCTGCAGAACATCTGTTGCTGCAGGCTGCAACAAACCAATGAAATCAGAGAAGGAATCGACTGAAGGTGCTTCTTTTTCACTCTGTGGATTTTTTTATAGTAGCAAGAAGACAGAGGACAGTTTGAGAGGTATAACTCTACTGATTTAAAAGAGGTGATAGTACATTTCCATCTTCTGCTCTCTACACACAGGTTAATCTAATGGTGTAGCACGAAATGGGGTTAAAATCATTATCTATTAAAATCTTCCCTTCACTCAAACAATAAAACCAGTTTGGATGTGACATATAATAGCAATACTGTATCTGGTTCAACAAGTCAATCACTTACTCTTGTTGAAGGTGGTCACTTTACAGTATATGGTCAAAGGTGACAAAGAACACCATATCACTTTAAGATATTTCCGTGGACAGTTAATTTTATTTTTTTTCACTGACAAAAAAATGAATCTGGTTTATTTTATAGTAATGCAATTATGAAACTGAAAATGTACCATATCCCCAGCAAACCTTCATCAAACGTCACTGATTTGGGGGTGGGACAAACTGTTTGTTCTTGTTTCTGGCTTTTGGGGACAGTTGTGAAACTGTCCCAGGGTATAGACGAAACATATTTATTCATCAAATTAGGGAAATATTCCCTTGAGATATAACACTACACTTTGGTGTACTACTGTATTCAGTTGCGCGTGTGTGTGTGTGTGTGTGTGCGCACACGTGCGCGTGCATGCGTGCATATTGCTTTGGACAGTAAGCTTTTCAGAGTAGTAGTTTTCAGAGTAAAACAAATATATTTTTGTTGTATACTGTACTTAAGCAATAGCATTCATTCATTAAAATTTATGAATTTGTGCTCAGTGCAATTTTTAAACCAGTCCCTAAAGTAAGCAAAAAAAGCAGCACTGTCTATTTTGATAGGATCCAGATGTTTCTCCCAGCTGAGCTAAAATAGATACAGGGCTCTGGTCTATAACTCTGCAGATTGCCAGATATTTAGGTATTTTGAGTAGATGATGTGAAAAAGCTCAGCGGTTTCTATGAAAGTAGTATAGATCCCAAATTTTTACTCTCACATACACCAAGCCTCTCATATGCATAAAACACTCACAGAATACACATACAGATACACAGAAATGCTATCCAGTCATATTCACTACTACTCACACTAACACAAACAAATCCACAGTCAACAGTGTTTTCCTATATAAACAAATTGATGCTATAGATTCAGCACAATCAGGAATAGGATTCATGTCGGTTATTTTCTAAATGACAAAAAAAAATGCACACACACAGACACAAAAGCAAATGCAAGAACACCCACCCACAGACATGCACTTTTTTTTTACAGATTGTTGTGTACTGCTAGCAAAGTTGCATGTTGAGTGATAATTCATGAATTGTCGTGAGGCTGCACACTACAGGGATTTGAATTATAAATATATTGCTTATCTCAATCCCCAATCTTGCTGCTATCCCCTAAACTAATGCTGCAGCACTGAGAATAAAACAAAGCTTGTTGATAAGTTAATATATCACTTGTGCATGCTACAACTGCTGTTTGGGGGGTGTTTTCATTTTTCTTACTTGACTGTAGAGCGAGTTTAATGATATTTGGGCTCTCAAACCCCAATTGCATAATTTGAAAATACAGGGTAATTGGGGGAAAAGCCCCCCAAAAAGGCACGTTTTTACCCAGCAGCAGCAGCAGCAGTAGTGAGCCTATCTACCCCTCTCGTGACATGCTCAAGGCTCCTAGCACCACAGGCGCTGCGATGGTAGGCAAGCCACAACAAGACGTGATGAGTCACTAACAAAAAGTGCTGACATGCTCACTTAATAATAATAATAATAATAAATTGGATTTATATAGCGCCTTTCAAGAAACCCAAAGCGCTTTACATCATAGGACAATAGAGATATTAATTAATTGGCAAAAGCTTGGGAAAATAAGTGTCTCTTCAGTGCAGACTTGAAAGAGTCCACTTCACTCTCCCTTCACAAATGAACAAGCAAACTGTTATACTTTTTTGTTCAAGTCACTTTTTCAGCTTGGTGTTTTCATTGTTTCCTGTGAAGTCGTAATTCTGAGGGTTCTCTATTTTCAAATCAATTCTGTAGTGGTTTCAGGGACTGGGAGGAGGGGGTGGGGGGGCAGTTGACTCAATTGCTGTAAAGCTTAGGCAGAAAAGCAATGTTATTTCTTCCTAGTAATTATAGCATTTTTTTAAAGGCCTGCAAAAGATTTGCTTTTTGACATTTCAAGTGACAAGCCTTGTCTGTTTTTACAGCTCTTTCCATGCATCCAGAGCCTTGGCAAATCAAGCCGCACAAAGCCAAATCAGATGTCACAAATAATTCTAAGCATGACGTTTTTGATCAAACATTATAACTGTGTTACATTTCCATATTTCAAGCAACTTGCGCCGTAACGCTTAGGACCCTGAACCCTGCGAAAAATGACAAAAATATGTAGGGGTCAGTCAACAAACATTCTTCACGTCCTGAAAAACGTCTTTCAAATGTGTCGCCTTTGTCCAACTGACATATAGAAATAATCTTTGGCTGTTGGACTACATCATTGGACACAGGTACATTCTCCTCCTCTGATGTCTAGGAAGATCTGACACGCAGGCTAAAACACGCTCTGGATAAAATCTTTTTGCCATGTTGTGAGGATGGAGCATGGGAGTCATAAAGATAAGGCAACACGTTCCTGAAAACATTGGCCCTTTCTGCTGCTCTGCTTTTCAGTTAAAGGAGAGGGCAGAACGGAATGGGATAGTTGCCGGTGGTAAGGTAGATAGCAGGGGGGGATGCGGGGGCCAGCGGCAAAGGGAAGGTCTGGGGTTGGATGGTAATCTCGATCTGATAATGGTCATATACCATGCCACTGAGCGTGGAAAGGTAAAACATGATGCCCCAGACCCCACTCCTTTTTCCATGTCTGCATTTCACTGGCTTTTATTACTCTGTATGCTTCACTGACATGTACAAGAACACAAGAATAGAACAGGAGGATCATCTGTATTGTCACTTACATGTGATAATACAAACAAATTAGTCAGGTTCTTGTGTTTCAGGTTTCGGTAAAAAAAACACACAAAACAATCAGAAGTACGTGTAAGGACGCCAGTACGCTTTCCACCTCCACATTTCTCATCTTCATGTTGTTCAACAGGTCAGACACTCCAGGATTGAGTTTCTGAGTCTGAAGGCAAATATGCCTGTGCTAACCAATCTCATTGTGTGGAGCAAAATGTCACAATCACGCCACAAATGGAGAGAACACGATACACATTGTATTCGGATAGTGGGAGCACAATGTGTTGCGAAATGTAAGACGGAGGTTTTCATTTTTGTTTTTTTCACATTGCAGCTCTGTTTTACACATGGCAAATGTCAGATGCATTGACGGATTTATTGATTCGTTCAACAGTGTTCAAATGCAATAAGATTGTCAGTTTTTCGTCAATCATTACTGCCAATCCATAATTTATACATTAACAGAGAGAATGGATTAATCAAATACTTACACAGTTATTACGTATACTTCAGAGTTTATTTCATATTTTGTTGCCCAATTTAGTTCAACTGTTGTTTGCCATCAAAACAGCCATACAAGCGAAACCATTCTACTGCAATATAATTGTGTCAATTCTATTTTTGTTTGCCCCTCGGGTCAAAGCATTTGTTGTTACAATCACATGTTAAACACTGGAACACACAATCTGTGTTACGCAAGACAATGGGCATAATATCACAAGATGCACGTCATAGAAAATCTGACAAACATTTCCCAGATTCCCCACTGAAAAATATATTAGAAATGAATGTATCTCAAGAAGGGCATATAGGTTCACATTTGAAGGTAAAATATTTGGCCAACTATAGCTAGCTACTGGACTCTAGTCTTGGTTGGTTAGCTACAACTTCAGCACTCTCTGTGTCATAGGACAGCAAACATACGAAAGTTGAATCAGGTCATTCTACCATGATGTAACGGCTTATTCAATGTGTGGCAAAGCTTGACCTAACGCCAGCACTTTTGTTTCCTGTTGACGGCAACAAGATTCTCCAGAAGTGGGAGTGTTGGAAGGATGATTTGGTTTAGGTAATAGTTACACTTCAGTGAGGTTAAGAGTCTGATACTCCCTTTGGGGAAGCTGATGAGCACAGACACTGTGCAGGAGATATGAGAGAGAGAGAGAGAGAGAGAGAGAGAGAGAGAGAGAGAGAGAGAGAGAGAGAGCTAGATGGCCAACTTGGAGAGAAACACTAAACGAATTAAACGGAACAGAGGGACGAGAGAGCAGAGGTAGGCTACATAAGCAGGAAGTTAACTGATAAGGCCCAACCTTTGTCAGGCGGATGACAACACCCACACCCTTGACCCACCATTAGTCATCATTGTTAGTAATGGAAACATTCAATGGAAATATCAACTATAATGTTCAGAAATGTGCTCGCCCACCATAGTTGCAGGAAAATGCTGTGTTATTCTTTATCACGGTAAATGAAGCTGACTGGCCATCAGTTCTGTTTTATTGTAGAGCACACGCATGTTCATCTCGCCGAGTAAAGCCAGGAACCATGTTGTCTTTCTTTGAAGTCAAGTTGGGCGTTCTCACGTGTCCTCCTTGGGGAAACTGCCTCAAAGTACGATGGCTAACGCCCATCGTTTCCACCTTTCTCAGAATTCCTCAAACCTGCTTTAATTCATTTTGCAGCAATCAAATTTCACAATAATAGCGTATATAAGTGTAAGATGAATACGCCCTGGCAGGAAAGAGGTAAAAATCTGTCATACTCCGTCATTTTTGCCATCACTTCTCAAATGCTGGCAGGCACTTGAGGTAGTTAATACTTTCTGAGGAGCTCTGCATTTGAACTCATGCAGAGCAGGCTGTGCACAAGCATAAATATGAGTGAATTTGATGACATTCACAGCATGGTCACTGGGGAGGGTGTGAGAATCAATCCTCACACAATATTTCCATAATCTAGTGATGTTACACATAAAAGAAGCACCCTACATTTTGTCTACTGTGATGCCAAGCCACAAGGCAATCAACAGTGCCAAAATGTTAGCTAGTGTCTTCTGCGGCTTTGGCCATTGCATAGCTCCACTGGACTATGCAATGGCCTTAAGTGCCTTGCTCAAGAGCACTCTGATTGTAGTTGTTGAGGGTGGAGAAAGTGCCCTTTTATTCACTCCCTCCACCAAGACTCTTGGGTTTTTGAACTGGAAAATTTCCAGTCACAAGGTCACTTTTAAAACCTATACGTTGAACTGTATATACGTTGAACCTAACTGTTGAAAAGATGGAGAAACTGGTGAAGAGAAACCCCAACTCGATGTTCTTGAAGGTAGTTGAAGAAAATGAAATTCTAGATATTGTAAACAAATGCAAGAGCAAAAGGTCTACTGATTTTCAGGACATCGATATGGTACTAATTAAACAAGTAATAACGGAAATATTAAAACCATTGACTTATATATTTAATTTATCATTTCAAACGGACATTCCCAGATGGAATGAAGACTGCTAAAGTCATACATCTGTATAAAACTGGGAGCAAACACGAATTCACTAACTACAGACCTGTTTCTTTACTTCCTAAATTCTCCAAGATACTAGAAAAACTATTCAACGCCAGGCTAGATGCCTTCCTAGAAAAGCATCAATTACTCTCTGATAGTCAATATGGTTTTAGATCCAACAGATCAACATCATCAGCAATAATAGAATCAATAGAGGAAATCACAAATGCCATAGAAAAGAAACATCATGCAATTGGAGTGTATTGACTTAAAAAAAAGCATTTGACACAATCAACCATGACATATTATTTGTAAACTGGAAAAGTACGGAGTAAGAGGAGTTGTTCTGGATTGGATCAAAAGTTATCTTAACAGGAGAAAACAGTTTGTGAAGTTGGGGGATTACTGTTCATCATGTTTGGACATTG
>CABFOS010140397.1:3053-22356 GCA_900660315.1 Diretmoides pauciradiatus
GGATGACAAGACGATGGCGTGGCTTCTGGAGGTGTGTCCGGAAGTGTAGCCCCGGGTGATCCTATTCCCCAGGCCGGGGTGGTAAAAGGATAAACCCTCGACCCCGAGCCTGGGGAATGAGGATGAACAACTCCATCCCGCCCAGACGAAGAAGAACCTGAAAAAACTTTTTCTACACTTATTTTTTTAGTTTGAATACATTGTTGTATTTTTCAAACTTCAACATCAAAACTTCAACTTTCAGCTTCAATTTTTTTTTTCAAATAATCAAACCTTTTAGCCTGGATTTAGCTCCATATATGTGTCCCTGCCTCTGTAGGGGGATGAACAGTTGTTTTTTGCCGCTCCCGTTAGCCTGTGACCAATCACAATTACATCATCATGCGCATTCACTGCAAGTTCACAGCACGTTTGTGAACAATACCCATTCCGCCGTTCAGATTCATTCTTAACAGTAACAAGTTTGCATTTTTCATAACTTAGGTTTGTGACCCCATGATCACGATCATTCAATTTCATACACAATATATACATACAGAGGGTATGATTGCTGTAAATGTATCATGCACACAATACATACTTGAAAGTAATAAAACAGTCTGTGTGTCTCTCATAAGGATATCTTATGCTTCTACTTTTGGTAATGGACTGCAATGCTGTCACATCAAAGCAGCCGCCTGTTTGTAGACCCAATATAAACTAACATTGTTTATAGACCCAATACAATACAATACTATAACTGTGTGTAGACCCAATATAAACTACCTGTTTACAGAACCAATATAAACTTTATAGAGACCAATACAACAGTTTGAGTTTGAGTTGGCCTACTATTAATATCAGGCAAAATTCGGTGTACAGCACCACAGTCCAACTATGCAACACTGTAGGAATATTTCAACTTCAGGGTCCATTTATATCCAATCACCTATATCATCCAATCATAGCCAATCTTACGGCAAATGCAGATTCATCCCCAAATGTTTTTAGTTCAATTTAGGATCTTTGCAGTGTGGGCCTCCAGGCAGGCAGAAGAAATCATAGGCATTGTAAAATGGATATGAAATCTTCTTACCTCAGAGACTGGACACCGACATGTCCGTCACGCCAGACTGTTATTGGGTGTTTTCCCAAGAATTGATAGTCTGCTCAGCCAAGAAGAATGAGACGATGACCACCAGAGTAGATATTTTCTTCTGCGAGAGACAGTTGTGTTGAGCGTCTGAAAAGCCAGAAAAGTCTGAAAAGTCTGTGAATTTGCCTGGACTGGCGTTGTACTGGCCCACGTGCTCTATTGGTGTTTGTTACATTAAATGCCGTCTCTCTCTCACTCCTTCTCCGTGCCCCGTTCCTTCCCTCTGGTGACAGCAGCTTGTCACAGAAGTCTCTAAAAGACAATTAGTTCATTTGACTGCGAAAAACCTTCATTAATGCATAATGATGTACTGTATCGAAAAGCACATCAAACAACCTCCCACAATCCGGTGCCAGTACCTGCTACTCCCTTGGGGCCTTTTCAGCTCAGGCCTGGTGACAGTTGTTTCTATGGCGGGTTACACAACCCACACTGGCACCCGCTCAATAACAAGAGGTACCTTCTCCTGACACGGTGCCCTATGTGGTGCCCGCAGTGCCAGCAGCCTGTCAGTATTGTGCTACTGTGAACTGCCCTGGCACATCGAACAGGCATATGGGTTCTAAGGGACCTCATGGTGCTGTATAAGAGGCTGCGGGGACTTTACAAGGATTGCTGTTTTACAGCTGCAGACAAATTGCTCAGTTACTGTATGGGACAAAAACGATTGAGATTGAGAATGAGTTTGAATATTCCCACAATGCCGTTTTTCAGCCAGCAGATGTGCGGTTTGGGTTTGCCGCTGGCTACGTAGGACATGGTGTAGTCACTATTGATGTCTTGTTGATGTACTCCATCCACTTGGGAAAGGCTGCAAAAGAGAGCGATAAGAGTTACTGTTTGTTTGAAAAAAAAATGTGGAAGACTACAAAGCTCCTGAATAAAATATGATCTGGGACTATACTTGAGGCATTAAATTACATTAGATGTTAGATCTAAAGAAAGCAAAACCTGGGAAACTGCATTAGGCACAGATGAGATCAATTTGAATGAGGAAGTAAGTGTGGGCATGGACAGAGCAAAGTGAATATCACTGTCAAAGTACACTATGCACTGTATAGAGGGGTAGACTGATATATTGGTTTGATATCGGCCAGTCAGTGTCGTCCACTATAGGTTTCAGGTATTGTATGTTGGGTTTCAATGGAAAGTTTAATGTCATGGAAATGTTGTTTCAGAGGCTTTTCTACTCTGTCAAGAATAAATCCCTCATTGTATTTACATGTCGGTAGCTTCAGGAACAAATCAGTATCGGCCTTCAAAAACATGTCGGTCAAACCCTAATGCATAGGAAAAGGGAGACACTGTAGCTTAGACGTTAGATCCCTCTCTTCAGCACACTTCTGTACACGTATCATTTACAGAGAGAAGTTTTTTGAATGATGATGACATGCAGTACATGTTGAATCTTGAGTACCAAATCCCTCCCTTCCTCTCCTCCCCAGCCCCATTTTGTCTAGTTTTATGTTTTTTCTGTATTCTTCTGTTTGTACTGTATACTGCAAAACAAATTGCCCCTTTGGGGATAATAAAGAATTCTACTACTACTACATCCCTGTGATCCACTGGAGGAAGTTGGATGGACAGCTGCCATCCAATCATGAGGTGAGCATTGCGGGTGCTCATCTGCACCTGTACAATGTGCAGTTTAATGACTCAGACACCTATGAGTGTGAGGTGGTGAACTCCAAAGGAAAGGACTACTATTCTGCACGTGTCTCTGTGGAGGGTAAGAAGTTAAAACTATAAGTTCTATATAAGATCTAAATCAGCTGTAAATCCCAGCCTCTGCTCACTGCATATGAGGTGTCACTGCTGCTCACTGTGTGTGTGTGTGTGTGTATGCGTGCGTGTGCGCGCGCGCGCTTCGGTTTGTGAGTGGGTGATTTGTGCATTGTTCATACCTGGACTGCCATGCAGATCCTGTTGGGCTCCCCAAGGAGAGATGTTGGCTGATGTTATGTCAATTACCATTGACGGTTTTAATTCAAATTCAGAGCTTGCAAGTGCATTGAAAGGGTTTTATTAAGGTTTTAATGTTGAGCATGATTTTACAGACGCACACAAGGATCTGTTTGATATGCTGAGTGACTGTACTGCCACCTCTCAGCCTACAATCAGTGTCCACTCTGTCAGATCCATGTTTCAGAGCTGCAAGATCAGGAAGAGCCCTGGGCCTGACATGATCTCTGGCAAACTCCTCAAAGTTGGTGCAGACCAGTTATGTGACATTTTGACTGATCTTTTTAATTCGTCACTTACCCAGAACAAGGTCCCAAAACTGTTGAAGAAATCTATTATTTTACCCGTGGCCAAGATCAAATCACCAAAAGAGCTTTACAACCTCAGGCCTCTGTGTCTGATCTCTTTAGTGATGAATCCTTTGAGCGATTGGTCAAACAAATAATAACGGACAAGGTCCAGGGCCTGCTCGACCCCATGCAATATGCATACCAGGTTAATAGAGGTGGATGATGCTACCACTACTCTATTTAATTACCTGTATAAGCATCTGGAGGGTTCAAAAACCCATGCAAGGCTTTTATTTGTAGACTTCTCCTCAGCTTTTAACATAATTCAACTGCATATTTTAGATAGCAAACTACTGTCCACTTTTAATTTTGATGCTGGCATGGTGAAATGGGTCATGGACTTTTTAACATGTCAGGGCTAACGGTGCCCTATCCCAGAAATGGCTGTCATCCGCAGTCTCACCCCAGGGCTGTGTCCCATCCTCAATATTCTATATCTTGTATACAAATGATTTTAGGAGTAAGTACAAAGACAGGCATCTCCTGAAGTCAAAAGATGATACCGTTTTAATCAGTCTGGTCCAGGATGGAGAGGACGACCACGGGCCAGTTGTGACTGACTTTTTACAGTGGTGTGACAACAACTTCCTGAAGCTAAACATCCACAAAACCAAAGACATGGCCATCGACTTCAGGAAACCACCAAAATAACCTCCCCAACTACAATCAAGGGCTCACTTGTCGATACGGTTGAGTGCTACAAGTACCTGGGAACAATCATAGACAAGAACTTGAACAATGACCTCAACACTTCTGCAATCTGCAAAAAGGGCCAGCAGAGACTTTACTTCCTGCGCAGATTGGACACTTTTAATGTGGACAAAACTCTGAAGGTTTTATTTTACAAGTATTTTATTTAGTCTATTTTAACCTTTTGCCTAATTTCTTGGTACGGGAACCTCTCTGTACAAAGTAGCTGGCAAACTAATTGGCTGGCAGCAGCTTAACTTAACAGACATTTATGACAGACGAATCTTGCAGAAGGCGCAGTCGATCTTGGCTCTTATCATCCTCTCTTGGTAGAATTCATTCTTCTCCCCTGTGGGCGGAGATACACGCTCCCCAGGGTAAAGACCAACAGGTTTAAGTTTTCCTTTGTACCCTGTGCAATTAATACCCTTCATTCTAATTTTAAACCATGACTGCACTGTTTGCAGCACTTTATTAAAGATACTGTAGGCTACTTCCTTTTTATTCTTTTTAACTGGTTGTTCTTGTAATGTTGTCCTGTGTCCCTCTGGTATGTTGTGTTTGTGGTTGTTTGATCTGTTGATCTCACCTGCAAACTGAATTTCCCCTCGAGGGACAATAAAGAACCTGAACCTGAAAGTAGTAACAATACCTATCACAAGCCCACTTCTCTAAGCTCAAGGCTTATTTAATCATTTTAGTAAACCATTCATTCCCTGCTGTTTAAGAAAGAATTTGTATGTAGACACAACAAATTAAGATAATTCCCTCTGTAGATACCACACACATTTAAACATTAACTAAGTACCAGGTTGATAGTGCCTTTATTTCGGCGTCCACTATACAGTATCTAGTGCTCCAGGCGCACTTATGGATCTGGTACCCACCAGAGGAATGTAGTCTTTGTTCTCGTTGTCGCTCTCTCCAACTGAGTCACCAGACTTGCTGTGTGATCGACACATGAATCCTTTGGCAGCCCGAGTCAGGAGACGAGTCCTGCTAAGGGCCAGTCTTACAGGAGAGAAGGAGAGAGGGATGTACAGTGCATACATAACCCAAAACACTCATACATACATAAATAACCACCATCACAGCTTTTATCATATTCCTTCCCTTGATCTTTTGTGTGTTCATGAAATAAACATCCACACCAGTTACTGTCAAGAATGGTAATCATTTCTTTTGATTATTCTAGTCTGAAGATTGTACGATAATTGACACCATTTAGGATTCATCTGACATTGCTGAATAGACCGTGACCTTGAAATAGCATTCTCAAGAGCTTTGGTTCTCAATCAGAGGGTTCACGTTTTCATGATACTTTGGTTCAGGTGTGCCTAGAGTAGAGCTGGAGCTAAAACCTGCAGGACAGGGAGTCCTTGAGGACTGGAATGACAACCACTGCTCTAGAGAAGTCGAGATCAGGCCACTGAAATGGATAGAAAAGAAAATCTCCATTGCATTGCAGCAGTTGAAATTTACATAGTGTAGACCAGCAAAGTATGAATCACAGAAGTTATTGAAGCCCCCATGTTTGCTCAGTCAACATATGGAGTGGTACCACAGCTAGCAGCAGCCACAGCACATTTGTGGTGCCAGACAGTCTCCAATTCAACATGATGACTCCCTACATCACCCACCTGGCAGAGAAAAGGCTCTCCACGGATTTCTGTGATTGGTCAGATGCCACAGACAGACTTCTCTGGGAGGCTGAGACAGGGAGAAAGAGAGAGTGACAGAGGGAGCTGTGAGGTTACTTTTATATTGCCAACATTACTCTTTCACACAAGAGGTAAAAGACACTTGATGAGCTCCAACAGTGACAGCATTGTGAGTGCAGTGAGTGCATCTTTGTGTTGACATTTCTCACAATTACAAAAGGGGCTGAACTGTCAATAATCTCTTGTTTCACATTTGCAACGATAAAATGATAAAATGACAAGACACTGACAGGTTATCATTAGGGATTTCATTTAAATTCATGGACAGGTTCAAATACTGAACCTACCTTCTGTGAAGCCGCATCTCTCCCAACCGGAGGAAGAAGGGGTGCTGCATGGAGAGACTCTATCTTCACTGCCTAACACATTCATTGGAAAGATTGTTGACACTTTTTTAGTTTTAGCCAACTGATAAGTGATTGTTTCCAAAAATATTAACCTTTTTTTGCTTTTACAAAGTTATTCCCCGAAGCCAAACTGTACATGGATGTAGTGAAGATAAACAGGACTGATATGATCCATCAGGGTCTCTTTACAGAGTGTGCTAGTCGTGGCTTTTGCTGTTGCTATGCCACTACTGAAAAACATTTTTTTCAGAAGATACAATATTTTTAACTTTCACCACGCAGTACACTGAGTGCTAAACACACACAGCTGTCAGTGTTGCTGAGGACAAGTTCGCATGCCTTCAATTATAAACAAAAATACATCTTAATAAAAATAAATAGAAAGATATACATGTAATTCTTCCATCGTAAGCTGAAAACTCATCTTTTTTTAATTTATTTTTTAACTTCATGTCACCTCCCAACTGAAGGACATGCCCAATATTTTAAGGGCCTTTGCACTTTTTTGTGGTTGCTTGTAATTTTGCTAAACTAGGAATTGAAGCTTATTGCCCTCATTGTTAAGTGGCTCTGTTATAAAAGTGTCACACACAGTGTCACACACACACAGCCGTAGTCTTACTGTTGGGCGGCAGGACGTCCTCAGCTTCCTCTGACATGCAGCCAGACTGAGAGCGACCCAGTCCGATGGAGTAGCCCTTGTTCCTCCTGCTCCCTGAACGGGAGCCGGAGTGGGAGCCCTTCTTCAGAGCATCACCTGAAACAGCCAATAGCTTTACACAAAGGCACAGTGAGGCCATTTTCACACATTTGGTACAACGCAGTTCAATTCAGTTAGATTGGTTTGGTTTGCAGTTTTTCCCGACCGTCAACCTGCAGACCAAAACCTCTACAGTAAATAGAATGTGTGGACACAAGTCTCCCACAGTTATAAGCTTTAAGCAAGAGAGTGAAGACTATCTTAATGATAACATCAAGAGGGAAATCTTGGGGCTGCTCTAGGATTTTATGGACACTGGCACATCCGGGGTGATCCGTCGACCTCTGAGCACGTTTCCTGGCTCATAACTGCTAGAACTACAATAAAGCTCATTTGAATGTCTGTCTTTGTCTGTTAAGTTCCAGGTTTTGTTTGTGGACATAACACATGGCAACTCAGATTAGAGCCTTCCTTCCCTAGAGTTTAGAAGTTCAAGTTCAAGTTCATAAATATTGATTAAACTTCTAAACCTTTATGAGTAACCTATTTTAATCTATTATATTTTTGCTTAAGTACTGAGGACAACCTTATTGCTCATTCCTATTCCTTATGGCACAAGCTATGTAAGTAATTCCTACTCATTAAACCTATACCTATACTTACCAGAGTTAATGTACTCAATAGATGTCTGCAAATACTCATTTGTGTCCAGATCAATAGGAACAAATGCTGTGTATTTGCTCAGTATATTGCAGGCCTTGCTGGTGTGAATGGCATATAGCTGGTACCTCCTGCCCGAGCCTGCGAAATATAACCACAATCATACCTTATTTCAAAGATTTGAACAGGTGGATGATAAGAGTGATAACAGCAAAGTGACAAATGAAAAAACTGTCCATTCTATAACTCTTTTGAAGAAAAGTGACCATTGCATAATCCTAAAATCCAGTTTTTTTCTGTGAACACTGAAATACACCAATAGCTCACCATGCTCGATCTCGCATTCCTTTTCTGCCATGTACTCAAAGTCCTGTAAGATGGAGTGTCCGGCCAGGTGGTGGAAAGTCTCGTTCCACAGCTCCTCGTGAACCTTTTCCTCACGTTCTCGGCCATTCAGGTAGGGCGCAATGTCAAAGACCACCTCCCACTGCACTGGTTTCCCACACAGCAGCCCAGACACCACAGCCTTGCAGTCCCCTTTCCCTTGGGTGGCAGCGCCCAAGTCTGAGGCATGGCTCTCCTGGGGGGTGACCGCCTCACATATCTGGTGGGTGTAGCCGTCTAAAATATCACAGGAGCAACATTTCATTCCTGGATCTGCTTTTTTCACTACAGTACCTGTGTATTTACTATTTCCAGTGTTGTAGTTCAAGATTTGTGACGCGGCTTGGACTCAACTTCCACAACTTGTAGTATGTTCACTTTTTTTAAATATTTACCTTTTAAAATGTTTCACTCACTCTATGCCTGAAACACTCTGTGCTTGCTGCTCTAATAGCCCATAAATAACTGAAATACATAGTGGGCATAACTTAATATTGAGAAACATTTCCTGTCTTCCCTAAAACCCACCTCTCTGCTGCATCATTTGTCGTGAGTCAATGCTGAAGCACTGAGACACGGTCCCTAACTAACTCACTTTAACCACAGTGATCTTAATTGAGATTCAGGAAGAACTCTAAAGTTTGAGCTCCTCCGGCATCCTTCTGACTGTTCCTGTCCTAAAGACTGAAGGTGACCGGGCTACAACCGTCCGGACTCCTAGGCTTTTGAACAACTTGCTCAGGCTGGCAGCACTTAGCAACTTTGAAAAATGCTATGTATGTGGGCTATGCGCAGATATGTTTGACTGGTATACTGATTTTATTCCCATGAGTGAATAGTGACACTTCTTGCTCTGGTCCAACCTGTATCTCCGATGCTGCCAACAGATGGGCTGTCAGTGGAGGATCTCGATCCATCTTCCCAGGTGGTGTTGTGAGCTGCAGGCTGCACACTGCTACTGGGCTGGGTACTACCCTGAGACTGGTGATGGGAATGAAGCTCTGAGTTGGTTTCCTGCAGCCACTCCTCCTGAGGTAAAGGCCTCTGACAGCTGGCAACACGCCCCCTGGAAGAGGTGGCACACAGGCTTGCCAGCTGTGGCTGAACACAATAGAAAACAGGATTGATTATTCAGTCAAAATACCCAGGAGAAAAAGTATTGTCAGTGTGCTTAACAAAACAACATTTTAATATTTTCTAATCCTGACAAGTTACTGTACTGTTATTGTGATTCTGGTTATTTCACCATGCTCAGCTCTTATTCTAAAAAGAATAACACACTTTAATATCATCATCATTCATACCGCTTTTATAATAGTTTGAAAACAAAGCATGCAGTCATTTATACTTGGATAATTTGGTTTTGTGCAAATCTAGAATAATTGAAATTATTTTTAAAACCTTTTTAAACCATGATACTGTATGGTCATACTGGAGACAGTCCAACATATTCAGCTTTAGATATACTGTAGATGATCATAGTACTAAACTAGTACTGTATCCTCAGATCAATATGCAATAGAGAAAATATAATTTCCTCACAGGTGGGTGAGTTTTTTGTTTGATTATGCTGAGACGTTCCAACTTAATTATCATTCATAAATGTTGCCCCTCATTACAGAAGAGAGCACAGAAGAGAGCAATTTCACATGTGGGGATCACACCTGATAGTCATTCTTCCACTGCGCCCCATGCTCAGGGCTCATCTGGCCAATCAGATCCTGGGCTTTAGTTCTCCTCAGAGGATTCTTCCCCACTGCAGAGCTGGGGTCACTGAGAGTGTAGACCTTCTTCACTGGGTTGTAGTCCACTATCTGGTTGGTGCTGTACGCACGCCTCCTTGGTGCGGTCTTACTGTCCATCCCTGAAGTTTTTTTGAATGATATGAATACTTTCTGAGCAGACATACACTCCGATACAGCCATATAGAGATTCCAAACATGACTGACTGTGTCAAGTATTAATCTGTGATATATTCATATAAATAAATGTCCATTTTACTACTCTGCATCCCTGATTGATATAACACAATAATGATTCATCCTACAGCCACATCATGAAAGCTTTTACATTTGCTGTTCTAAACACCCTCTGGTGCGCAGGAGGTGATGCATTTTGTGATGACAGCAGACATTACAGTTCATTTGAATAAATAGAAGAAAAATTGGGTAGTTAGCATCAGAAAATCCAAGGAGAAAGACCTCACACTACTGGGTACACTGTTAAATTGACAATCTACTGGGAAGTGCAGTGCAGAAACACCACAAAAAGATTTAAAAAATGTGGATTATCTCTTTAATGCGGTGGTATAACAACAACCTTGCTGAATTGCAGAATCCCGTCTTTCACGAAACATTGAGGTGCTCACCCAGGGCGTCTTGCTCCACGGTAACAGGGCTGCTGTCTGAGTCCTGGTAGGAGTCGCTCAGAGCGGCAGATTGTGCTTCCCTGATGGACCCTGGACCATCAAAACCTGTCTTCACCGAGTCCTCTTCTTGGGAGTGGTAAAACACTGAGCTGGCTGACTCATTGGAACGCATCATGCTGTATCGCCTCCTCTTATCCTGTTGAGATTTTCAATAGGTGAATAAGTGTAAAGGGCTTGGTTACACTCCTATTCACAGGGCTTGATGACAGCTAATTCATAACCCGTCTCAGTCCAATTCATCTCAGTAGGATTCATTCTCACCTTTCAGAGGACATAAAGAGTCTCAAAGGATATTTTATATTTTTAACATTGTTTTTATTTAGAGAACTGATATATTAAGAACTTTATATTAAGATTACTCTGTGATATAACCCAGGTAATTAACGGTGCCCCTTAAAGACATATGTCATGAAGAATAGATTCCTGGTCCAGTTTAACATTCCTCGGTCACTTTTGGACAGATGAGGTGTACTGTACTTACAGACTTAGGGTTTGAATGGTAGCGGGTGGTGTCACAAACCACACTGTAGCCAATCAGACGCTCCCCAGGAAACAGGAAGGTGCTGCCCACAGGGGAAAGCAACACTTCCATGGTCTCAGGGAAGAGCCATTCGATTGCAATGTCGCTGAGTACTGGGGACATGGTTCTCTTGAGGGACTTCATCATCTGCAGATTAAAAGTAAGATTGATAAACAAGCTAAACACCGTCCTTCTAGACAGAATAAAAAAGGTGATCAGTCTTAGATATAAACTAGAAATGTGAAAATTGGATGCTGCGTTAAGCTATTAGACCTCACTTCCTGTTCACGCGGCGTTGCGTTGACCTTGAGTGGCGGCCATGTAAAATTGTGCCCATTGACCCTTAGGGAACATGCATATTAAGTAGAATGTCAAAGGGATGATGCATTAAGCAATTAGACCTCACTTCCTGTTTACATGGCGTTGCGTTGACCTTGAGTGACAGCCATGTTAAATTGTGCCCATTAGCAACTAGACCTAATTGTGTACGTGGTGCCCTGTGATTCGGATTTTCTACAAAATTTCAGGGGGTTGTCAAAGACCGATCCTACACCCTTCCGCCGAGCTTCATGAAAATCGGATGATGCGTTAAGCAATTAGAGCTCATTTCCTGTTTACGTGGCACCCTACGCGCTGCCCTGTGATGCGGATCCACCCCAAAATTTCATTGGGTCGTCAATGACTGATACTACACCCTTCTACTGGGTTTCATGAAAATCGGTCTGGAAGTTTTTGCGTAATCTTTTACACGGATGGTTCCTGTTTATGTGGCGCCCTACGCGGCGCCCTGTGATTCGGATCCATCCCAAAATTTCACAGGGTCGATACTACACCCTTTCGCCGAGTTTCATGAAAGTCGTTGTGGTAGTTTTTGTGTAATCTTGTACACAGACGAATGAACAGACGAACGAACAAATGGATGAACGAACGAACGAACGGACGGACGCTACCGAAAACATTACCTCTCGCCCCAGACTTCATCCTTGTGCGGAGGTAAATACACCCTGACTGATATAGAAAGTGAGTATTTGCTATGTAGAGGACTCATTTCCAATGAATGTGTTTTGACAAAATGATTTACTAATTGGTAACAGTGGCAGACACTTTGCATCCACTGTGTAATGGCCTCCCAGTGATCTTCAGAATAGCTGGCTGATAATATGTCATCAGAAATAAGTACCTTGGGTTGCAGTCTCTCTCCCTCAGCCAAGAACTCTGCTGTTCCTTTGGAAACAGTAGCCAGTCCCTGCACCAGCCTCCTGCAAGCATGCTGTCCAATGCCGAATGTATAACATCTGCATAAACACAGTAAACACCATGGACAGATCTATAGATGTGTGAGCCTAATAAGAGACGTCTCCCATCGATGTGTCACATAAAGTTCAAAAGATGCTCTGATGATATGTCACACAACCTAGTCTCAAGGAATAACTTCCAGGAATAATTTGTCAATCATATAGACAGAGCCAAACGAGAAATGATCTTTTATCCTGGAAAGTTAAGGCATGCCTGCAGCTTCTCAAAGTCCGCAGGAGAGGTTTGCTGATGCTATGTTTTCATTACGGTTAAGGTCTCCTCTTAACAGTTATCTCACTAGGTCTGTCAATTATATCCTCATAAAGATATGAGCTAGTAGCTGTCTCATGGCATGGCTCTTTACATCTTTGCATCCTTGATGTGAGCAAAGACTGGAGATTCAAAGGGAAAGGTGACCTTTTGCATAGTTACAGGACAGACATTTGGATCAGAGATTCATTGTTATTTGCTCTGGTCTCTGACTATGACTGGGTGAGCTGATTTGTAAGCAAGGTGTGATAATGACTCAGGATGTGTGGATGGATTGGCCGAGCTCTGTGTATCTAATGCAATCATCTGGGGGCAGTCATCCATTAAAAGGCCGACAGAAAAAAGTCAATTATTTCCAGAATGACTCAGGGGAGGGACACACCGTGGGAGATAATAGATGCAAGTGGGAAAATGAAATGATTTCCCTCTATAGGGAATGTGAAGTTGACGTCACACCGTGTTGAATTGATTTTGTTTATGCGCCATGTTGTGAGGATCCCGCTGCCTTTCTGTTGAGGAGGGAAGCACAAAAAGGGACTTTTCTAACAATTCTCACATTGACACTACACACACACATTTCACACAGCACATTCACGATAACGATAACAACATTCAGGCGATAGGTGTTACTGTACAGTCATTGATTCATAAGGAGCTTGAGAGGTGCGCCTCTGTTTAATCTCTATTACATGAGAGTGCGTTCCTCACAAGATAGCACCCCCGTCCAAATGGTGTGATGCCCACTTCACATTCTCTATACTGTGGATCTGTTGTGCCACCAGCGTTCACTCTCAGTTGACAGCTGGTGTTAGCATCTTGCAAGGAGCATTCCCAGAAATGTTACAATAATATATATAAGGTGCATGTTCCATGTTTAATTTTGAGAGGATTATCACTCAATACCCAGGTGTTGCGTGTAAGCCCCTGACAATCCCTGTGTGTGTGATATTTGCATAATAAGTAGAAACAAAAGGTGAATTTATTATTGAGAACCATCTGATAATGTTATGTTCAATCCGCTCTTAAGTCTAAAAAGCCAAGCAATTACCTCAGACACCAATCCATATCAATTTGGGGTATGTATTGCAGTGCCTGCAGAGATGATTCACACTCCGTACCACATGCGCCATTTTGTAATGGGCTTAGCCCACAGAGAGTGAATGACATTTTGGGCAAATGTTGCCAAAGTGTCAAAAAAGGCACAATAATGATAATGTCAAAAGTAATTTGTCACACAATGATTTTTTCCAGTGACCCAAGTACAGGTATACTAAGACTCAAAATAGAGTCCAATAGACAGGCTGAGTGGGTTAATGGTAATACTTGCCTGATGTACCGTGCATGGCTGCGTACCAGCTCGATAACCTTGCCTGTGTTGCTCACAGCCCCGTCGGTGAGCAGGAAGAGCAAGCGGGGATGGCCGCTGTACATTGGCTGCCTCAGGATCCAACTGAGTGGTGCCAGGATGTTGGTTCCCCCCATGTCAGCTCTGATTTTCCTGATATACTCACAGGCCATGGCCAAGGCTTCCTGGACCATAGGGAACATATGCTGATGTTATTTGATTTGTTCATATAAATCCATAGTATCAGATTTTTCATTACCATTTTATCACTGGAAAGCAGCTAAACGACAGTGAAAACTGGCATCACAGAGTACACACACACACACACACACACACACACACACACACACACATCTTCCCACACAGAATTGCTATACCTCCTCATAGTTCTGGCTGGTGGTGAATAGAGTTTTGAATGTAGAGCCAAAGCCAATGATGTTGAAAAGACAGCCAGGCATAAGGCTCTTCAGAATCACCACCATGGCATCCTGAGAAAAAGACACAATGCACATTGAAGCCAAGGCCAGGGTATGGAGGACTACTGTACATGTCGCTGAAATGATAAAAACATACAAACAGGCAAGGCCCTTCAGCTCATTAGCGACTCTAGTTCATGTTGACCTTTTGGATCCCTCATTCTTCCCTGCAGTACGACTGGTGGTGTCAGTTTCAGTGGGCAGCATGATCATCTATACAGGTGTCTACTCTCTACCCTGTACAGCAGATTCCAAAGTATAATTCTCAAGGCTCCATATCAATGCTTCGTCTCAAAGCTAGAGGCTTGGAAACAGCACTATAAAATAGCATCTTCTCATTTATGTGCTTCACTTCTATTAGCAGAGAGGCAATTTATAGAAGAGTATCACTTATTTTTACATTAACTTGGATGAACAGCACATAAGATCACACCATTGACACAAGCTATGATAAAATGTCAGATGTGCTGTAAGAAAAAAGAAAAGAAAAAAGATCAGAGTACTGCTTTTGACATTTGATTCTGTCCAGAGACATGAGACAGTTGAGGTCTTGAAAGATCACAGACAAAGGTGAGGAGTCATTAGATCATCATCAGGCCCAGCCTGGCCTTAAGCCTAAACACTTCAGTGTGAGACACACCCAATCAAAATCTGGGTCTGAGTCACAAATGAACGTCAAGCAGTGCGTCACAAGCCAGGGTTTGTGCAGAGGCAGCCAGCCCAATCGGTTACAGGCTCATTAAAAACTCAGCCCGGGAGTATTCTCCTGAGCTTGTTCTAAAGGTGTGGAAGAAATGTAATATGAAGTCAGATAAGACATGAAAGCCATCAACTGGAACACCTTTGGGTAAGAGTGAGCAATTTGACAAATCAATATACTGTACGATTGTACAAGTAGCTCACTTCACCTATGATCTAAAAGGGAGTGAAGAAGCATTATGACTACTGTATGTTGCCTAGAGTCCAATCACATTCCTTCCGATGGAATATCATTTATTGATCATTTTTATTCAAACTTTGATGTATCAGCAGCAATTTTTCTTTTGAATCAGTTTTAAAACGTGCACATTTTGATATATTTGGAGTCAACAGCAACACATTTTGATTCTGTAAATTTCTTAAACCCATCTAGAGACAGTTGATGCAAATAAGTACCGGCCAGAATCACTGTGATACATTATAATTGACATGTTTATCAGTGTGTGTATTAATGTATCAATATGTTTCCATCTGTCCCTACACAGGTACACCAAATATAACACTACACGGCGCTTTGAGAGGGACCTTAGCAGCGTACCTTCACACGGTTGATGTTAACCCCGCTCATGCTGCCGCTGCGGTCGATGAGGAAGATGAATTCGCCATGCACCTGCCTCAGGTCTGAGCTGATAGACTTGAGATCAGGGCAGAAGTTCAACATGACCACGGGGTTGTGGAGGATGTCCTTATGGAGACGCTTGTGAATGATATCTACCTATATGCAGAAAGATAAAAGGCCAAAGAGAAAGAGAGACCAGATAGTGAAAAAGCAGGAATCATGGGTGATCAGTCTCCATGGCATAAATAGACTTTATATTAATGTATGCATGAGGTAATTGGGGGGAAGCATAAAAAACAGACCCCAAGTGATTTTGGAACGAGGCAAGGGGCAAACCAGTTGTACATGTGCAGGATTTTCCAGGCTGAATGTGGTGAGGTTTTGGATGGTTTCCATAGAAACCCTCTTTTATTACAATCGGTTTTATGGATAAGTGCTTTCTTTCTTTCTCCTGTGGAGGTCTACTGGAGAATTAACAATGTAATCATGGCTGAGATGCAGTGAATGAAGGGCAAGCTGCTTTGATGCACACATTCATACACTCAAATACGAGTATAATGAAGAAATAGAGTCCACACACTAGACATATGCTCCCATGAACATTTAATACCACCAAAAGTGACATTTCAGGCACCAAGCCCTTCTTCAGACATGAAGAAGGTATATGTCTGAAGAAGGGCTTGTTGCCCGAAACGTCACTTTTGATGGTATTAAATGTTCATGGGAGCATATTTCTAGTGTGCGGACTCTATTTCTTCACAGTTACTCTGTCCAGCACCTAGTACTCAGCTTTTTGGATGTGCGAGCTTCTACAAACTTTTTATAAATACGATTATAGCACAAGATGTGTTGATGCAAAACAATAGAATAAATAATAAAGTTAATTTAGCAATTAGAACTATGAATTGGAAAAATAAATGTCAATTCACAGCAATATTGTGTCACGGCAGAGCTTTTATTCAACCTCCACTTTCTCTTAACTAAAGATTCTTACTCTTGTCGAACTGGTATGACAATAACAAAAACAAAAGGCTAATTTACCTGCCACTATTGAATATTCACCACAATATACATATGTAATAAACATAGCAGCCATCTTTTTCACAAAGCATGTGTTATCATCACTGGTTTCCCCCAAATTCTTTCAGCTGTATGATGCTGCTGCTGCCTCGCTCCCTGACTATCGCTATGTGAGATGCTTGACGACTCACTTTCCTCTCATTGCTGGAGTCCTTCTTGGTGGCCTTGATGAAGTTGCTCCTGCCACGGAGATGCTCATCGTACTCCTCCTGCGTCATGTCTCCGTCCTCGATGAGCACATGTGGCAGATGAGGCTCTAAAGTTAGGACACCGTGGGGCCATTCAATAGACATTCCATCAACTTGACAATAATAATAGGAGATGGACAATGCCTGAAAATTGCCCACAGGTGGGACATTTTGGAGTGCAAAATGATCTCTGATCCCTGATTCTGACATAAAAATGAACCGTTGGCAGCGATTCCATTTAAGGGTGTTCCATCACAGCTGAGTGTCAAGTAATCATCTTCTTTTTTATTTTTTAGGAAAGCCACAAATGACCTTGGATAAATAAATAAAAGACTGCAGACTCTGAATGGAGCTAGAACATTTTCTCTCCATATCTGCGATTTCATTAATACTCCTTTAATAATCTATGACACAAAACCTGTGCTTTCTAATTATACCGGCCATTACTACTCCAAGCTGATGATGAAAACAGACAATCTCTTCCTGAGTCAATTTGGCAATACACAGTATGCTGAGCTAAAGCAGCCTCAAGTAGGCCCTCCATTTCTCTCTTCCCCATCTCTCTGCTACGTCTGAGCGTCGTTGATGATTGAAACCACAGTACCACACTGAGTTGAATCAAATTGCACAGCACTGGCCCCAGGTCTGTTTGTGCACAAAGACATTTTAAGAGGCCTATTGGATAAGCAAGGCCAGGGCTCAATCCTGCCTCTAGGAGACAACTAGCCCATACACAGGTCAAGACAGCGATGAGAGAGAGAGGAATGGAAAGGGGGGAAAAAACCCTGATATTGCACACCCACACAATGGAGTCTGGCTCTGCGGGCATGCCATACATTAACAGTAGGTGGACAGTTTGTGGCCGAGGAGACACACACAAAGTGAGGCAGTGAATCACCTTGCCACTGATCTGATTACCTATATGCTTATGACTAAATGGAGGCTCTAGAGTATTAGCTGATGGTTTGACTGAGCTGAGGTCTTGAAATACCGTACTTCCGAGAGGACAGACTAATTGGAGTACCATGCTATGAGTGAATGCTGAGCCTGTGTACCCACCGCTGGGATAGATCAGGATTTCGACAGGACAGTCATAAGTGTACTTGTCAGCCAGAGTGATGTCGATGCTGGTAGCAGAGCGGGCCAGGGGGTCGGCATCAGCCCGGATGGCATGAGAAGGGCTCTCTACACCTACACCAAGAAACCACCCAAGAAGATCAAATAACCACTGGTTTCATGCGTTATAACATTATTTAAACCAGTAGGACCCCGATTCATTATGTCTGCAGGGGCCACTTGACCCATGGTGTATGGACATGATATAACCCAACACAACAAAGTGGTAATTGTAAAAGTATGCAATTTCTATGACCAAGCTGTGACACTTAGGTAATTGTCTGTCTGTCTGTTTTGGTCCTGTAGCACTTGAATGCATGATGCATCACAATTACTGGCCAAAGCAGCATTTTCTTTTACGATACTTTGACCAGTGGATTAGCACCTACAGTATGTATATCAATACAAATATAGCATTGATAGGTTAGGTCACTTCTCTCACCTGCCAGGAGATAGGGAGCCCGGATCTCCAGCTGGAAGTTAAACTCATAGTCCATAGAGTTGATGGCCTCCTCCTCCAGCAGTGAGACCAAAAGCAGTTGAGTGGAGTTGGGGGTTTGATCGTGAGGACTTGGGGTACAGGCATGCCTGTCCCTCCTAAAAGTGGCAAAGCATACAAAATAAAATGCAATCATCCACAAGCTCATTAGCATTTATTTGTATCAGATTTCCATTGGGGCTATTGTTCAGACATCAAAGTATTCAATATTCCTGAATATCTGATTTGGAAGTCGATCTTATGAAAACACCAAGTGCAAAATCCAAGTTCAAAATACATCTGAAACACTAAATGTTACAAGATGCAACACGATTTAATGTCAAAACACGATTTTGTTCCTGCCACTGGCTATTTTAAACAGCATCATATTTTCATGACTACGTGATTTTTTTTCTTACGGTCTGGAAAAGTTTGGGGATAGGCCCTGTTCCTCGTTGATGGTCCTCTGTACTCGGGGAGTACACACCGGTGGAGACGAGACCCTGATGCCCCCACTGGGGAGGGTGGAGAGCTCAGAGGAGGTGCTGACCAGAATGTTGACCGTCTCCATAGGAGGGATGATCCCAAGGTTAACCACTAACACTGTCCTCTCCAAAGCCTCATCCATCACTATGTTCCCTGTAAAACCAGACTAGATTAGTAAACAACTAAACACAAGCTGTGTTAATATGCACTATGTTACAGGCGTCATAGACCCTCTAATCTTAGGGCGCTTTCAGATCTACCTTGTTTGGTCCGGACCTTCGGACTTTCCAGTTTGGTCCGAACCAAATTGACAGATGTGAAACCTCCCCCGGACCACACTGGAAAGTCCGAAG